>CACKRE030005203.1:5990-21542 GCA_902602495.3 Ectocarpus sp. CCAP 1310/34
CTCCCGCCGTGCGCGCGGGAATCGTTGTCGTGGCCGTGTGAGGATGGGAAATGCTGCGTGCGTGATGGGCCCCCGCGGCTGACGTAAGTAGACTGGTCGCGCCCAACTACCATTGGGGAATTGGAACGCGTCTGCCTAGGCCTTGAGTGGCGCGATCTTACCCCTGAGTACTCGGACGGCGATAGACGTGACTCGATCCTCAAAGTCCCCGTGCCCTCGACAATGGTCACCCGTCACTCACCCTGGCACAACGACGTCCTCCTCTCACCTCCGCCCCTCCGCGGCGAGAGCCCGTCCTCTCCCCCTCCTTGGCCCTGCCACTAGCCTTGCTCTTCTTCCTCCTCTTCGCGACGCCACATCGGGGTCAACGTCCAAGTCTTACCGTACTGGGCATGGGACCCCGCGGTCTGAAGCACGATCCCGGCCTCCGCGCTCAGGCCCCTGGTCGGCCGATGTTGA
The DNA here is from genome assembly GCA_902602495.3 of Ectocarpus sp. CCAP 1310/34. Taxonomy (NCBI): domain Eukaryota; class Phaeophyceae; order Ectocarpales; family Ectocarpaceae; genus Ectocarpus; species Ectocarpus sp. CCAP 1310/34. The sequence continues at coordinate 6,450 of CACKRE030005203.1, forward strand.
CAAACGAACCGACGGTGCTCTTGCTCTCTTTCTCTGTCTGTCTCCTCCCCCCCGTATTCTCGCTTCCTTCTTGTTCCTCCTCTGTCTCTCTTCTACTCCTTCTCTGGTTTGCTTGATGTATTGCTCTTTTCGTTCAGATATGTCTTCTGTTGTGGGCAAGGTGCATCTCTTTCCTATTTCCGTTCTCTGATCGATTTACATACCTGTCTAGACCAGGCTCTCCGTACTACGGTGCCCCTGATCTTTCTAGCCGGTCCTGACAAAACACCAGGTTGTACAACACAAGCTTCCACTTTTGAGCGATAGGGTATATACAAAAAAGGTGAGCACCGTGGATAAGAGCAGACCCTGGAATTGTTTGACTGGCACAAAGTGTTTCAGTCTTACAGCAGTGTCTGTCTCTCATTCTTTCCCCCAACTCAAGCCAAAAACACCCGGGGGGGTATCCAAACAACCCCCCCACCACACCACACACCACCACACACCACCACACCACCAAAACCGGACAAACTGGAACCGCGACATTGCCATATATCCTCTAGACTATCCACCCTCGCCGCACGACACGTGTCCATGCATATGTATATACATACATACGATGATGGCCAATTGGCCAGCGGTGGTCTTGATTGATTGGGAGTTTGGCTGGCACAAAGTGTTTCAGTCTCACAGCGTGCCTGTCTCTCATTCTCTCCCCAAACTCAAACAACACACACCCGAGGGGGTTACCAAACAACCCCCCCACCACACCACACACCACCAAACACCACCACACCACCAAAACCGGAAAAACTGGAACCGCGACAATGCCATATCCTAGACTATTGACTATTCATCAGTATTTTCACGTCAGCTCTTCTCCTCAGATAGTATGGGATCAACAGTGGCATCACTTCCCACAAGGGTCGGTGTATCCACTCCTCGTGAATAGGAAGGGAAATAAGTGTCCACTGGCGAAACTCTTCACGATAAGTTTGTTGGGGGAGAACAACTGAGCGGAAATATGTTGCCGGGCGGGTGAGTGGTGTCTCAACAGAGCAAGCACTCTCTTATCTCTGTTTTCCTGTGGGAACAGGGTTGGCAATTGAAGAGTGAGATGGCGCATCTGACTTTCTCAAATAATATTGTCTCTGTATTGCGTGACAGAGCTGGGCACGATTTTATCTCTTCCCATCTCCGTTCCTCATAATGCACTCTCACCGCACGACTCGTGTCCATGTACATACATACATACCTTGTCGGCCAACTGGCCAGTTGATGTAAGTCGAAGACATGGCCGTGCTGTGGCGGTCCCTAGCAGTAGTCCATGTCCACAGCTTGAAAGAAGTTCGGCACGATCCACGATCCATGATCCGACGACGGCGGGTAAGTGTTCCTCAGCGTTCATCCGCGATCCGGGGCGATGTTTCATTCCACCGTGCACCAACATGGCATCCACGTCACCGCAAGCCAAACCTACGTGTCTGGTGTGTGGTGACTCGGCAAGCGAGTGTGCTGTGACGACATGCCAATGTGGTGGCGGTCTCAAACAACCCTGCCCTCAGCAACAGCAGGGGTGGACGGAACCACGTATCGGATGGATCCGACGGGTAGACTAAACGCTTTATTCTACAGCCGACCAGCGACCAGCGGACCATGGCGCAGGCGGACGTCGCATACCAAGGCGTCCGTTTGGCCATGCTCATGGTCGGGCACACCCCAGTCTGGGTAATTGCTGCACACAATAGTACACTGTATTGTATGGGAAAACATCGCTGGCACGACCGTTCGCACGGTAGTCGACCTCAATCGATGGTCCCGCAGCCAACCTGAATCGGTGGTCCCGCACAGCACGCTGGCCAGTTTCATCGTGTTGGTGCAGACCAAATTGGTGAGTTTGAGCGATAGGGTATTCAGAATCATGGTGAGCACCGCGGATAAGAGCAGACCCTGGGATTGTTTGGCTGGCACAAAGTGTTTCAGTCTCACAGATTTATCTGTCTCTTCCAGCGGTGGTCTTGATCGATTGGGAGTTTGGCTAGCACAAAGTGTTTCAGTCTTACAGNTGTAGCACGTGTGGTAGCTTTTGTGCATATTACGGTCGATCACGGAAACCGGCGTCGACTTGCAGGTTCGTGATAGTCGATAGTATATGGTCCAACCCATGAAGCTGGCCGGAGATCGCGTTTTGGTGCAGATCAAGTTGGTGAGTTTCGGCCGAAGATATATGGACACCAACGTGAGGGTTGTGGATGTGTCACGTGTTTGGCAATATGGCCAGCGAGGTGTGTGCCTTGAGGAGCACTCTGTGTGGTGATTGTCTCAAACAACATGTGAACAACAAGAGTAGAAGATCGGGACACGATCCGACGGGTTGAATAGTTTTTTTCCTCCGCGATCCTCTGCAATCTTTAATTCCACGTCCAATCATGGAATCCACTTCGCCGTAGGACATGTATGTACGTACCACGTGTCTGATCACAAGGCGGCTGGCGGCTTTTTAATGAAGACATGTCCGTGCGGTGGCTTTCCCAAATAACGAGTGGGCAGCAAGAGGAGAAGGAGGGGCCGCGATCCGACGGGTATGGTGCACGATCCGACGGGTATATCTTTATGCGCGATCCCGGGGAATCTTTCGTTCCATGGCTTGACACATGCGGAGATAAGAATGTGTGTGGTCACACATCGGGGCCGTTTCACGATGGTCATGTTGAGGCCACAACGCACGCTCCGGGGGCATCTTCGGAGGACGAGGTGTCCGGGCAGGCGGCGGCAGAGCATTGTAAGGAGAGGAAAGAGGGTAGCGAGGCGAAGGGTCTCTCGGAGGAGGACCCCGAGGTGGAGGGGGGGCGTGTTTTCGACCCAGGACCAGAGGCAGAGTTGTCGAGGGCGGTGACGGAGCGGGACGTCGAAGGTGACGGCGATAGTCCTGTGGGGCTGAAGGGGGAGAAGGGCGCTAACTCTGACTCGGTGGCGCCTTTTCAAGCCGGAAAGTTGCTCAAGACGGAACAAGGCAAATCTTCTCGCTCGGATGACAAGGGAATCGCGTAAGGACACGCTGAGAGAGAAATTTATCGGCTGAAGCAATGTCGTTTTCGAGACTAGCGGATGTCGACAAAGCGTCTTGTCTACACGTTGTTCTTGTTGACCCCCAAGACAAGCTCGAAAACGTCAGAATCGGGGGTCAGCTACCTAGAGACGATACAGGTGACCCCCTCTCCTCCTTTACCATAGCCCTGATGGTAGGGAACGTCTCCGTGTTTGAAACCTACGGTTTATCAATTCTGCAGAGCGTTGGTAGAGAAAACGGGCGCGTTCATCCGCCACCTTCGTTACATCGCCCACGTCCTCCCCTCCGATATATGTCTCTCCGCCTACTTGCACTTTGTATCAATTCAAAGAAAATACCTGCCGCGCAGAGGGGGAACACGCAGCTTAATCAACTCACCTACTCCTTACCGCGCGCGCTCGCCAACCAAACTCACGACCCGCGGACAGAGCCTTCGGGCCAACCGCCGTCTAACTTTGGAGCCAAATAGAAGGTTCACGAAGAATGATCGGTTCGTCCTTATTAACCCTGTCTCATTCCCTCTATTCCGCTTGCCACCTTGCCGATATGTCTCTTGCACTGTTAACAGCGTCATGGAGGCGGCCCTCACGATCGTGAGGTCGACCATGGACCTCCAATGCTCGCCATTGACGCTCAACGAGGCGTGCCGGCGCGCACCGACTTTGGTGGTGATGGTTGTTGGAGACTATATGCCACTCAAACGCCTGGCTGGAAGCAAGAAGAACCACGAGGCCGGAGTGCCCCCGGCTACGGCCGGTGACATGATGACCGGGCCAGGCCTCATGCCGGAGTCAAAAAGGGTACCTCAAATCCTTCCGCACGGTTTGGTGTGGTGCCTGCCCCTGGAGGCGTTCGGGCAGGGTGACGTTGACCTCCCAGTTGTGCGTAACCTGCGACTCACCGAGGCAGCCAACCTGCCGGATGACCTGAAGTTGCCGCTGTCCATTGAGCACCTGGACGTTGGGGACGAGTTCGACCACTCCATCGTTGGAGTGGAGTGGCCGGCAGCCCTGAAGCGGCTCGACTTCGGTATTGCTTTCGACCAATCCATCGTCCAAGTCGCGTGGCCAGCCTCCTCGCTGCGCCTCCAGTTCGTTTGTCATTTCAATCAACCGCTCGCCGAGGGCGCGTGGCCGGACTCGTTGCTGCAGATCGAGTTCGAGTATGCGTTTAACCAGTCAATCGCAGTCGACTGGCCAGCATCGTTGTGCGAGCTAACCTTGGGGTCGAACTTCGACCAACCAATTTCCGGCGTCACGTGGCCGCCTTCGCTACACCGGTTCCAGTTCGATGGATATTTCGACCAATCGCTCTTGGAGGTTGTGTGGCCACCCACACTGCAGCGCCTCCAATTCGGATACGGCTTCAACAAGCCTATCGCCGGAGTCGCCTGGCCGTCTTCATTGCAGCGCCTCCAGTTCGGCAGTTATTTCAACCAACCGCTGGTGGAGGTTGCCTGGCGGGCCTCACTGCTGAAACTCCAGTTCGGGGAATTCTTCAATCAGCCCCTCGCCGGAGTCACATGGCCCTTGTCGCTGCAAGACCTAGAGTTCAATGTTGAATTCAATCAGCGCCTCACCGGAGTCGTGTGGCCGCCTTTCCTGAAGCGGCTCAAGTTCGGTTTCTACTTCAACCATCCAATAATCGGAATCGGATGGCCTTCATCCCTACAGCACCTAGCTTTCGGTGGGGGATTCCACCAGTCAATCGAACGAGTTGTGTGGCCGCGCTCGGCCCTTGCTCTGAAGATGGCCATTTGGGATGAGTGGCCGCCCTCGGCACCAGCTCTGTTTTTTAACGGCGAGATTCTTCGCGTACCAGAAACTTAGGAATGGATGGAATTCACGACCTTCTTTTCCCTAGCATCCATTGCAGCTTTTCGACACGGTCCACAATCGTTGGGGTATGGAACAGCATAATATAGAAGGCGGCTTTAGATTGCAAGGTAAAATATTACTGGGTGATCGTCCGACCGATGCAATAGTCCTGGAGGAGGTGGGAGTGCTGCAGAAACATTATGCGTTACCATGGCACGGGGGTACAGTGCCACCGTAGGGCGGTGGCGCATATAAGCTTATATGCGCCGTGGGAGGGCATATCTCGGCATCTACTGGTCGGATGGACGTCCCAGATGGCTTGAACGATGGCTATGGACGTCCGTCGACCAGCGCAATTTGTTTGACGTCGATTGGAGCTTTGGCCACGGAGTTACGGTGGAATATGTGGTTGGTGCCCGCCTTTTGATGCCGCTGAGCCCCCTTTTTCGAGCATAACTTTCCAACGACCGAATGGATTTTGCTTCAAGTTGGCTTGTATGATTGCTATGGGTCATAGCTACACCACAATTTTTAGTTTGTGCCAATTGAAGCTCTGTGGGCGGAGATAAGAGCGGTGGCGCATATAAGAAATTGCGCCACCGGTGGCGTAAATAGACAAACCCTATAATGAGAAGGATCATCCAGCCGCTTTTGTTGGTATGGCGGACAACATGATCGAGATGTTTGCGTGTCGCCACCGAGCATGTCGAGCAACGCCACCTGTACCATCACCTCCCATCATATCCTTCCACGCCTCCTGTATCTGCTGGATCGGCTCGCGTAACACTTACAACTTACAAGTGTCCGCATTGTGCTGGAGTATCCAACACGAAAACAATTCGCCACGACCTGCTCGCTCCAGCAGTCCAGGTCAAGGACGCATTCAGACTGGAGGCTTTGAGAGCAGCACCTGCTGCCATCACCAGCACCTCTTTCTGTCACGCGGCCAAGTAGAACTCAGAGTGTGCACGTGGTGTACCGGTAACCAATGATGTTGGTACTAACACAGGCAGCCGCTGTGGTGTCAATTTGGATGTGAGGATTGCTTTGAATGTATTGATATATGGAGACATTGAACGGAGTTCAAAGGTTTTATTGGGATACTCTTCAGATGAAAGACGAAAGGATTTATCGCGGAAAGGCCGATGCCCGATGAACAAACGTAAGGCGGACGGAAGACGAGGGTGGGAAAAGTTGCGAGGAGGGAATTGGGGAAAGACGAAAAGACGACGCTGAATGAAAGTGAGGACAATAGGTACGGGACCGTTGTCAACGGTGGCCCTGTCGGCGTGGGTGAAGTTTCGGCGGTGTCGTACCCGTTCGTGCGAGTGGCGGTGGTAGGGCCGCCGGCAGCGAAGTCCGGCAGAACCAAAGCACCGCAACATACATGTAGTGTCTTGAACAGAACCTTCTTAGGTGCGACAGGGGTACGCGCATTCGCTACAGTAGTGACAGCACATGCCCCAGCGTCGGAGTGGTCCTACGTGAATATAGAGGAAGCACCCACACATGTAGGAACGTTATGGCAATCGTTATTGAGTCGTAGCTAGACTATCGTTGGGTGTGCTTGATGCACATCGCAGATGTAAACATGCTGTGGCGAAAATATATTTAGGGGCGCTACCTGCTGTACGGTGTCGTGAAATACTCCGTACACTCACGTGCGGTATGCCGTTACACAAAGGTACCAGTAGTATTCAATCATTGGCATAGGTCCTGAGCAGAAAACACGTTGTCCTTGAAAAGAGTGGGGTCCGCCGTTTTTTTTGCAGGATATCCTGCTGTAACAGGATAAACGAGAGGCCCAGTCGGCACAGCCCAGTGTACAAGTGCTGGTGTTACTGTAGATACAACAGTGGTTTGACCAGCTGGCGCTACACTGCGACACCGAGGGACTCTTACTGTAACTGGCGAGACGTCAGAAAGATGTGATGGCGAAGTTCAAACGCCATGAGCCCATCAGCCAAGCATTAGCACAACAGATGCCCCGGGTACGTAACGAGTCTCGCTGCTTGGGACGTAATATATATATTTTTCTTAATTTCGCACAACAAATCCATCTCTATCTATAGAAATACGTCTAAGATAGATTAGCAATGAATCCATAGCGTGAGCGAAAGGCTACCTGTATGTCTACGGTTTCCCAGACAGCATACAACGATATCTCCCCTGTGGGTAACAGGCTCAACAATGGCGCCACTCGCCCGAACCGGCACGCACCACAGGAGAGGCCCCGCGAGCATTCGGCTGCCCCCCCCCTACTCCTGTATCTGTCGACGAACCACATCTTGTTGCCATTGCCAGATTGCGTCTGCTGTCAAGTTGTGTGCTTGTTTGTCTAGGCCTGCCGCTACCCCAAGCTGATCGCTACTGCCTTTGCAACGTGACCTGCTGCTTACCTTCAGCCCCGACGTTGGCAAGTCATTCGCGTGCTCGCCGACGTGAGCGACAGAAGAGGAGGAGAGCAAGGACACGCAGCAGGCATCATCGATCAGCCGCTGCAGAAGCGGGCAAGGATGAGCAGCACCGCGCTCACCATCCTGCACGGTGGCCACCGCAAGGTCACGCGTATCGGGGCCAATGACAGCATGAGCACCGTCGTACAGGTGGGTGTGTTGTTGCACGGCCCATCCCGCAAAATCGGCCCAGTCAGTTTGTGAATCAGTCAGGGCAGCGCAATTCCGCCGCAGGGCGAATTTCCTGTGTTTCTGTCGATCTCGATCGGAGCGATCCATGCATACGATCAAGGCAATAAAGCAGGGGAGCTAATGACTGGAGAAGGTGGCATGGAGATCGACCCTACCAAAAGTGCTTGTTTTATTAGGTTAGAAAGGTCTATCAGGACAAAAAAAATCACCACTGACAACTGCTGTGGACTAGACGACGACCACTGCGGTACCTATTTGATCTACAGAGAACTTGACTTCTGAATGCTGGAAAGCATTCGCTCCAAGCAGTCCCGATTCATTGACACCTGTCAGGTGCTTGGCTTCATTGAGTCTGTTGACGTTCTTGCAGTGTAAGACCCGATACTACCAGCCGCGGATTGGATGTATGTTTGGATGCTAAATATGTGGTTAGCATTGACCGCCCTCCGGCTAGAGAAGGGAAAAGCTCTTTGCATGATGTTTCCGAATACACCCTTTTTTCGGGATCCGTGCCCTCTTTGTGGTGGAGAGTGTAGCGTTCGTTGGAAGCAGGTCTAGAAAGGTGCGCCGTCGCTCACGAACTTGGTCCAGAGAGCATGCACGCGGAATACAGTAGTCACGTTCTACATGCCCGATCTACACAAGTCAATGTGCCAAGTTCAGCTGGAGGGCACGGTTGTCATCAATGCTATTGATCTGCGTGTATGGTTGTGCGACAGCGACGCGATGCGAGTAGAGTCAACTCCGCACACCACCCCAGCCAACACACGGAGCAGAATGTCTCACAGATTGTCGGCGGCAATGCAAAACTATGTTTGACGGGGACTTTTGTACGCCTCTCCCCTATCGCCTCGCGCAATGCCTTCCGCATCTTGATGTGCACGTGGTCGTGCAGATGGCCTGCAGAGAGTTCGGACTGGACGCCGGGAGTCCCAGCTGGGTTCTCAAGCACAAGCGGGCGGTTGTGGACCTGAGCCAGCCGTTTCGCTTCACCGGCATCCCCCAAAACGCTACCCTAGAGCTTGCGGTGAGAAATCCCTTGGTGTCAGAAAGCAAACCGGCATATTATGTAGAAGCCGAAGGCAAACCATGAGACTAGTCAGTCATACACATGACCGCTTGCTAGAGCAGGACTCCTTGCGATTTCTCTAATCTTTGAGGAGCGGCTGTCGGGCAGTTAGAGAGTTCCATAACGTCGTTGAACCCGGCAGAGCACTTGCGGTCCTACCTCTGGCCTTCAAGCGGTAGAGCGACGGAGAGGTGTTTCTTACGGAGAACACGCATCGTGGAGTGAGGCGTGGTGGTCGGGACATTTAAAATGCTTTTTTTCCTTTCGAGATTTGACGGGAGTTGATGAAAGGAAGCGCCCCTCGTCGAAGCATTCCTTTAGTGCCTGTCGCTCATCCCCCCTCCCCCCTAAGATGTGTGTACCTTTTGCCGATTTTCTGGAGGGCATGCGCACAGGAACCAACCCTATCGAAAGCACGTCGGCGTCACTAGGTAGCGTCCGCGTGCCCACCCCGAGTTTAAGTTGCTCCCTCACCTTCGCACACGGCTTGTTTGTTGGGGGCGCGGTGGTGAATGGCCACTGACAGGAAGAAGCCCCGGTGAGGCGAAAAGCGGCGGGCTCCACGTCTGCGGGTGGTCAGGTGAGTGTCTCCCGCTGCTGTTGTTGATGTCGTCGGTGAGCACGTGGAAATTGAGTTGCTTCATGCTTCCAACCCAGGTCGAACAGGTTCAGATGGCACACACGGTCTCCCTCGAGGGCTGGGGGCGCTTGGTTATTGTGGAAGGGTGCCTGTTGTGGTGGCATTTCGGTTGCGTTGCGCACGCAAATATCGCAATACTTTGCGAGCATTCAGCAGTTGTAACACGCACGCTCGCACGGCGTGTGTGTTGTGCTGAAGGCGCGTCGGCACGTTCCTGTTGATTGTTTCTATTTGGCCGATGTTTTTCATTATTCACGGGGAAGGTGAGGGTTGCGATGCGACTGCCCGGCGGGGGTCGGGTCCAGGCGCCGTTTTCCGCGGACACTTCCCTGCTGGGCCTCCTGCAGTGGTGGGCCGGCCGGGGAGAGCTAGACGCAGGTATGCACGTCACGTCGCCGTTTGGTGGGTTAGGGTGACCGTGTGTCCCGCCATGCAGGGAGCACGTCCCATTTTTTTTTACTTGGTAAATATTGCTTAAATTGAGTACACAACAAATTCATCTCTATCCATAGATAGGGGTCTAAGGATATTATATATTGTGTTTCCATGAAAGCAACGGCGCAGTAAAATTAAGTGGTATCTCGTACCCCCCCCCACCCCCCCCCGCGCGCTTTCGGTTCGTACTGTGTGTCTTGACGACGAGCCCGCCTTTGCTGTCTGTCCCTCTTATGCCTCTTGCTTTGTTGTTGCAAGGCGTCCTCCAACAGGGGCCCTCCCTACAGTTCATGCGCACGGCGTACGGCACCGGAGACCTCGAAGCGACGACCCTCCGCTCCATCGGGCTAGTCACGTGAGAAGTTGCTTGCCTATCATCCCTTTGCTGATGGTGGTGATGTGATGGCGCTGCTGCCGTGTTTTGGGTGGTGCCAATACTTGCGGTGCTACCGGTGCTATTTGTAGTCGACTTTTATAATTGAAGTGGTGATGAACTACAGGTCTTGCTTCTGTTTTTCGGAGATTTGACAAAGCTGTCTGCGACGAACCGTACCGCTGCTTTTCCTGTAAGTTCTGACCAAGGCTGCTTTACTCCCGCCCCCCCCTCCGGTATTTGCCATCGGGGTTGGGTTTTCGTCGCTTGGCAACGACGTTGTAAAACAAGCCAATTCACTTCGTGAATTCGGCAACCAGGTTACCGTTTTTTTTTTACCTCGTTTTTTTTTTGGCGGTAACCATACTGGTGGTCGAGTAGATCATGTTATGCGGGGTGGAGAACCCTCACTCCGCGCAAGTGGGATGATCGCACCACGTTGTGTTAAAATGGTCAAGCACCCTCGAGACAGTTACACAGTGCTAAAAACTGTCTCTGGAAGTGAAAGCACCAGAAAGTATATTAAGTCATACGCAGCTGTCATCCGTACGCAAGGAAGTAAGCACAAGATGCCGAACACCCTTAGCAGGATGCAGCGCACCCTTCATGCGACTCGCCGAATATCTCACGGCGCTTCGCGCTTGGTGATGTGAGAGCCTGGTCCGGTNCCTCTCTCTGTCTCTCTCTGTCTCTCTCTGTCTCTCTCTCCTCTCTCTCTCTCTCCTTCTCTCTCTCTCTTTCCCTCTCTCTCTTTCCCTCTCCCTGTCTCTCTTTCTCTCTCGCCCTTTCTCGCCCATTCCTCTATGTAGAGGATCTGCGATGTTCACCCTCAGCCTGTCTTCCCCAGGCGCCGCCGGCGCTGCAGCAGCACCGCTATCATCATCATCATCATCCAGCGCGGGTGCGTTGCCACCGCCGCCCGGCGCTGGTGCTGATGCTGGTACAAAGGCAAGCCCTCGGACCAACCTTTGCCTTTTTTTCTTATTCGCCCTGCTGTCAGTCAACTCATTCCCTAGTTTGCTGTGGTTTTTTTTATGTTGGCGGATCATCTGTGTCCGTTTGATTTTGTATGTCGACCGTGCGCGAAACGGTTGCTGCGTGACTCGAATCGAGTCCTTTGGTGTTTTTCTTTCTCCTTTTGTTGCCCTCTTTTCTTGGCGTGCGATCGCGATCACGTCAACCTTGTCTTGGTCTTGGTCTTGTTTCTTCGCCGAAAGCCCACCCATTCAGCCGACGACACACGTATCCCCCCCCCCCGCCTGACCGAAAAAAAATGACTGCTGGTCGAAAGCAGCAGGAGGAGACTGACCTTCGTGAGGCAATCGCCCGCAGCGCGGCCAAGGCGCACCCCACAACGGCAAGCGCGAGCGGCGGCGGCGGCGGCGGCGGCGGCGGCGGCGGCGGCGGCGGCGGCGGTGACGGTGCGTCAACGACGAAGGCGGCCGTTACACCACCAGCATCGTCGCCACTGTCGGGGATGGCAGACAAGGAAGCGACAACGTCACGGGCGGACCCAGCCGCTGCCGGTGTTAGTATGGCAGGCGCTCCACCGTCACCAACAGCAGCAGCAGCAGCAGCAGCAGCAGCAGCAGCAACAGGCGCGAGCGCGGCCACTGAAGGCGTCTCGGCGGCGGTGACGGCGAGGGGGGAGGGGGGGCGGCAGGCGGGGGCGGGCGGTAGTGCTCAGGGAGAAGCCGGCCAGGCTGACGCTATGGAGGTTGACCAGCCGTCTGTTCCGGCCATGGGCATTGAGTGAGTGTAGAGCACCCTGAATGGACTCATGTTGTTTGTCCCTCAGCCTTTTTATGGTTGTTTTTGACAGCAGGACATCAATATATATTCATGGCCATCAATATTCTTTGAGAGGATTCCAGTATGCATTTGCGATGAGTTCATGTTTTTTTCTGGGACCTACCTGTGGTTGTACCACCCTCCCGCAAGGGCTTTGTAGTTGTATAGGGGTGACGCCAAGAACGGCCAAAAAGTCGCCTTTGCCTGGTGCTTTTGAGATCGGCGTTAGGGGAGGTGTTTAAGCGAAAACGCTTGAAGTGATAGTTTGGGGCCACAGAGGGGGACAGCCAGCTATCAAAAGGCTTGTGCCATGCGCTTGTCTATTCTACTCTACGTTTGACTGTCCCATGTTATGTGTATTAATACAACTTGGGATGCAGACCGGTCTAGGGTACCCTCTGTAGTGTTTCTTTCACCCCTGCTGAGTGTTTTTTTTTTCAGTCGTCAGAGTGCCGGGTGGCATCGGTGGTAGGGCAATATACCCATAGGGCAATATACCTATGAAGCCGGGGGTGATGGGATGGGCTGTGATGTACGCCTCGTGTGTTTGGGTAATTAGATACGTCTTCATGGAATAGCAACCACCGAATGGTTTCTTGCATGTCTCCCGTATTTAGGGTATTTTTGTACCATCTTTCAAGCGGGGTGATGTACCACTGTGTGTTTGGATGATTAGGGCGCACCCACACCAGGAAAAACCGAATGCTTGCTTGTCCCGATCACTTGCTTGCATTCATCCCGTTCAATGCTGTAGTAGAGAACGGCTCGTTGTTGTTCCTCACGAATGCGTACCGTCTGTCACCTCGTGTTCCCAGAGTGTGTCGGGCTGCGCTGGAGGCCATGGCGGCGGGACACTTCGACGCGGACAGCCAGGCCTGCGTGACAACGCTCGCCAAGGTCATCGACAACGTCGTTCACCGTCCTGGGGATTCTCGGACGCGGCAGATCCGCTGCGCGAACGCGGCGTTTCAGCACAAGGTATTTTGTATGTACGCAGGTGTTTGGCAGCCGCAAAGCTGTCTTGTTGGTTTTGTTGTTGTTGTTGTTGTTGTCGATGGCGGTGTGTGATACTCGGAAAGGCGATGCCCGCGCTACCGTACCCATCCCCTTTTAGTTTTTCTTAGTATGACACAATATGTCCATCTCTATCTACAGAAAAGAGTCTTCAGATACATTAGCGATGGATTCAGAGCGTCAGTGGAAGGCTGAGCAATATTTCGACGATTTGATTGATTTTATGGCGTCCGTCCGAGACCCGGTGTTGGCTTGAGGTGGGGAAACGCGGCGTTTCAGAAACAAGGTATTGTTGACGGGTGTTGGTCGGCAATTGCAACTGCCCATGTGCCTTTGTTGTTAATTCGATGACGATGTGATTTTGATTTCAAAGAGGCGCATGCGCGCCCCGCGCGCGCCGCGTCATCTTTTGAGAGATTTTGTGGACACATTCGTCGAGACTTACAGGCTTTAGCCGGGGGGGTTGTGACCGATGCTAGCGGGGAACCTCCTCACGCGATTTGTTTTGTCACGAAAGTCAGTCCTCGTTCAATCAACTCCCGATGATAAGAGATCGCAGGTAGCGCGGTCGTTTAGCAGCACCAGCACCAGCACCAGCACCAGCACCAGCAGCGCTACTAGTATTGCGTGCTTCTTTCATGATTTTGCACTGCCTCGCTGTTTTTCTTGCGTGTACCCGCGCACACGGTGTAGGTGGGCCGCATCACCGGAGGCATCTCGTTCCTAGAAGGCGTCGGGTTCGTGTCCCGAGAAGAGGGACCGCAGCAGCAGCAGCAGCAGCAGCAGCTCTTGGGCGGTGGCGGCGGCGGCGGCAGCGCGGGGGACAGGTGAGACTTGCTGCTGACTGATGCTGGAGCGACTCTCCACGTTCTTTTGTTGTCGATAATGCATCAAGCTGAACAACACGCCGACCATTGTGTTTTCTCTCGAATGCAGTGGCTATTGCCCAGTACGGTGGAGCTGCTCCGCCCCCCGTGTGATACGAGATATCACACTCCCCAGGTAGATCTCTTCAAAGCTCGATTACTCCACAGCACAGAGTGCGGCGGTGCTGAAAATGGCGGCGTTGGAAGCGTCTCGTCGAGATCTTTCCCGTTGGACTTTGGCATCCGCCCTCTTCGTCGTGGAGTACCTGACCCCTGAAAATCGGTTCAGCTCAGGGGGGGTGGTATCTTGAGTCACCTGCGGCAGTAGTTGAGGGGCGTCAGGTCATCGACCACACGACCGAACGTGTTGCCCAGGGAATAGCCCCGGGCCGCAGGGTATCTCTCTTGAGGTGGTGTGTAGTAGTGTTGTTGGGTGGGTAGGTCCGTTCAACCTTGCTTGTGTGGCAGGGTATCTTGAGGTATGAAAACATCCACCTCGCTGTACGGCTGAACGCTCCGCATACCCTTGTTTGTGCACCGGGCTATCAAAAAGGGTGCTCACAATGTACATTGTCAAGTTCGCGACGGCGAAAGGACCCCGGTCAAACGTCGTTTCTTCCGCTTTTTGTCGCTCACGCTTTGTGCAGGTTTCTCGTTCTCGCACCCGAGCGCGAGGACGCTGGTCTCCTGAAAGCGGCAAGGGACCTCTTGTCCAAGCAGGCGGAGGCGCTGGGGGTGCCCCGGGAGCGCATGCCTCAGCCGCCTCGGGCTCGTCCTTCTCCGCCGCCGCCTTCCGCGGGGCAGGCGGCTCCTGCTGCGTTTGACCCGTACAAGGTGGGTCTGGATTTGTCGGTTGCTGTTGCTGCTGTTGTTGTCGTCCATCGTGCGTTGTGCTTGTTTCCATCGCCGTTCTGCCGATTGATTGATGCTTCTTTTGCCAGTTCAAGGCGTTTGGTTCGGCCGGTGCCCTCTTGCCTTCGATCCGTGGATCTGTCTTTGCGTATCAGCGGCGGTCATCTCTGATGGGTCGAGGCATTCTCTCTCGACATGGCCGTCTGGCCCCTTCTTGTGTAAAGCACCACCTACAACCTACAACAGCAGCCTCTCTTTTGAGGGCGCCGCTGATCTCTTCGTCCCGGTGCTGGCGGTGCTACCTGTGCAACCTGTCGCCGATGTACCTCCCCAAGCACCGTTCTATTTCCTTGACCCTCGCTTGCTTCTCTCTCCATTCCCCCCCACCCCCGATGAGACGTCTATTTTCCCCGTGCGACGATTTCCCACGGGTCTGTCATTGCATCGCCCAGCCCAACCCGCCAACCCCGTATCGTCGTCCCTTCCCTCTCCGTCCCCCCTTTTGCTATCCGAAATCCGCGGAAATGCTCTCGGGGGGG
>CACKRE030005203.1:26181-73244 GCA_902602495.3 Ectocarpus sp. CCAP 1310/34
TGCTTACAATGTCTCAGGAAGTGAAAGCACCAGAAAGTAAATCAAGTCATACGGCAGCTGTCATCCGTAGGCAAGGAAGTAAGCACAAGATGCCGAACACCCTTAGCAGGATGCAGCGCACCCTTCATGCGACTCGCCGAATATCTCACGGCGCTTCGCGCTTGGTGATGTGAGAGCCTGGTCCGGTGAGAACCCGGCGTGCTCCGTCCCGGCTTTGTAGGGATGCGAGGTCAATGGTCTAACGACTACGGCATGCACGACTATGAGTACACCCCCCCCCTGATATCGGTGGGATATATAGGCTAGGGAAGACATTTTGAGCCACCTTTGGCAAAGTAGGAAGGAACGATTGGCCATCGGTGATCGGTCCTGTGGGAACAATGCTCCTTCCTCTCTAGGACGCGTGGTCAATGGTCTAACCGCTAAGGCATGCAAAACATACGAGTACGCCCCCGCTACCTTCTGTCAACATCTCTTTCGTGTTTGTCAAACAAATATCAACTTGCAGTTCGAGCTGTACGTGAGCCCTCCCCGTGTCGTCCTGAAGGCCGCCTCCTCTCTCTCCGACGCCGGTCTCGTACCGGCCGCTCTGGTCTACGTCTCCTGGAGAGAGGTTCCCCCGACAGGTACGAGAAGACTTGATGATTTTTTTTCCGAGAGATGAGGAGAAGTTTCTTCGAAACCGACGGAAAGCCTGTGGTTCGAGCTAACTTTACTCTGTCGCGAAAAAAGAGTCCTTGTAATGGTATGGACAAGCTTAGCATTCTCTGCAGACCCTGGTAAAGACTCATTTGTTGGTTCATCTTTTTGGATTGTAGTGCATGCTGATTCCTTGCTCTCTGTGGTAGACTGAGCATGTGTGGGCAGACGAGCTCCCTCTAACAGGGGCTACCAAGGTCCTGTCCCCTGCTTTATCCTTCAATTGGGAGTTACATCTCTCGCCACGGCATAGACCCGCACTACCGTTGGTACTTTCTTACAAGATTCAAATCCCGTAACATGTGTTTTTGTTGTTTTCTCTGTGGTATTCGATAAAGGCCAATCCAATATTATATTCAGTCAGCGTTGCCTCTGAGTAGCCTATTGGATTTGCCGACGGCTACCACCAAGACTACGGCTACTACGACGCTGAGCATCGCGACACCGGATACGCCCACCTCGCCGGCCCGAGCGGGGGAGAAAGCTATGGCCACTCCTCTGCGTAAGAGGGCGGACACTCGTCTGACTACGCCACCCACTACGTGAAGCATCCTGAGGCCGACGAAGGTTCTTCCTCTGAGCAGCAGCGTCAGCCTGGTGCGCGTCCATGCTCGGGGCTGCCTCTCGCCCCGATGTCTAGAGTAGGACAAACCGTTGGTCTGCTTTGAACAGTCAACACGAGCGAGGATTATGACCTCGAGGATATTGCCGCCGATAAGAAGTTTGTGGTTGGTGAATTGTGGTCGTCTTATCACCGTGCAGTCTATCATCGGTTGCGTCAGCCTGCGACTATCCAACAGGATGACTATGGCAGTCCGACGACTCTTCTCAGTCACTCCGGCTTCATTGTCCTGTTGCAGAACCACTTTTGCACCAGGAAAATGAAGCCAGCTTGACTGAGAAGAGTCGTCGGACTGCCATAGTCGTCCTGTTGGACCGACATCGGTAGAATTCATTCAATGGGATGACGATGACAACCCGACGACTCTTAGTATGAAGTTGACTGACGTGTCTGTTACTGCGACAGACGTCAGTCAACTTCACACTAAGATTCGTCGGATTGCGATCCTCATCTTGTTGAAAGAACCGAAGGTCCACCTACCGATAGCCTGCACGGTGAGAAGACGACCACGACCTACAACAACAGTAGGAAAAATATCCTGGAGGTCATAAATATGTTCTCGTCTGGTCGCGAAGCTGTTCCGCGCGGCCGAATCGGCTACCCACTTGTCGATACCTGGCGGCCCTTCACGCTCTACCAGGAAGAAGCAGACTCAACGCCAATCGTCACTCTTACTCTACCAAAAGAATCACCGGAGCGAGACGTGCCTCGTGGCACCGATCGCGCGGACGTAGCCCGAGAATGGAGGCGCACCAGGAGAAAACGATGGGGAGGAAGCTATGCTGTTCAGGGGAGGGAACTGGCGCTGCTGCTCGGCGGACGGTTCTCCACCGTCCGGAGGGCATTGCACGTGGCGGGTGCCGCCATCAGACGAGCGCCCGCCCCCATACGCAAATGAGTAGCCATTGCTGCGTCCCTCCCACGATGGGCCGGCGAAGCGGACTTTTCTGGCGTCGCGGTGCTCGGCGCCGTAGTGGTCGTCGTAGTAGCCCTCACCGTAACAGTTTTGGTGGTAGCAGTCGTCATGGGCGTACCTGCCCGGAACGCGGATATCGTGGGCCTATCTCTGAACGACCATCGTTTCTGCGGCGTCCCGCGGGCCCACGACCCCCACGACGACGCCCTTGAAGAAGTCGCGGGATCGGCTCCTGCCACCGCCAGCCACCACCGGTGTGGTGCTGCTGCTGCTCTTCCCAGCGCCCGCCTCCACGCCCGGCCCCCGGCGGTGGTTTCCCTCCACCCTGCGTGCACACCGCCTCGATGATCACCGGCCTCCTCTCTCTCGCTCGCGAACACGCCGCTGCTGGTACCGGCAGTGCCATGCTTCTGGGACTGGTGGTAGCGGCAGAAATCCGGCCGGGTCTTGTTCGCGCGCACCGTCACGTGTTTTCGACTCCCCCGTCACCGTAGTCTGGAGTCCCTCACCGCAGTAGTCTCGAGTGCACGCAAAGACCAACACCTCTTTTCAGGACTCCTGTTTGGCGCGTCGAACACGAAGGGAAGACGACGAAAAATGTTCTTTGTTGGCTTCGGTCGCATCATTTAACGTTCCTACAGAGGCAAGGCACAGGCAAAGAAAGACCTACTGCTCGAGCAATAGTCTTTTTTTTTTTCAGAATGACGCATCTCTAGTCCCTGCTCTAGCCGTGATATCTCGGGCTCCTTTCTGTCCTCATTGAATTCTTTGAAAATCGTCCATCCCTTCTGCGGGCTGACGGTCAAGTGCACGTACTGCAAGATTTACATCGGGAACGGAAACGAATTGCAGCCCATGCGTTTTTTTTTTCAAGTTCGGGCGTTTAACCCAGCCGTCGGAGGGGAGAGGATCGCTTGGGCTGCTTTTAGCCGTACGACCTATGAACTCCGTGCAGCAACAGCCTCCGCCCCGCGTCAGCGATTGGTGAAAAGACCCGCGGAACGGAAAGAAGTGCGGTTGCCTTCCCTTATGCCGACTTAGGAGCGGGGGGCGGCTGTAAGGTGCTGCCCGAGCGAATGCCTCCACCCTTTCGTTCTGACAAGACCGATTCGTGGCGGTGGAGGTATTTACTCGCTTTCTCTTTCGCTCCTTGTTTTCAGGCGAAGTAGAGATTGGTTGCCGTCTTGCTGACCCCCCCCTTTCCCGATCGATTCTGTCGCTCTCCTCGCTTCCTTCCCCTTGTGTTGTGCAGGCGAGGCCGAAGGGGGCTACCTCAAGCGAGAGCTTTTGTCTGGCACAACACCGGGGACGGCGGCGGCGGCATCGGCACGCCCCGTTGGCGTAGCGCTAGATGGCGGCGCGAAAGGCTCCGAAGAGTCGAAGACGGGGGGAGGATCTGCTGGTGGCGGCAGCAGGCTAGGGGGCAAGGCCGGAGGTTCCAGCGGGGGAAAGCGGACCGGAAAGCCTAGCTGGTTGAAGATCAACTAGCCGTTTGCCGAACCAAAACTGTCCGTGCTTTGTTAGCTTCACGAATTGGCGCGTGAAGTTGCCCTGACTGCTGTGGTGTCATCGCAACGAAATCGTTCTTTCTGCCAACTTTGTAGTCTATCTATATCTTTGTGCGACCCCGTTAGTTTTTGAGAGCGCTCGGTGTCTCGAAACCAGCGGGGGCAGGGGTAACTTGAGCGGAAAGCTTCGGGGTCGGTGTCAAGGCCGCAGAAAAAGCAAACAGTTTATTTTGGAAATACTACGTCGTGCGGTCGAGAATATCGGAACCACGTTATGTTGGAAATGCCACGTCGTGAGGTCCTCGGAGACGCCTATTGTTTTCGGCTTTGCAGACTCTTTTCGGAGCCGAGCAATGGGGAGCTTGGGAAGTTGACGGAGGTACAGACACTCGGACATCGTTTGTTCTACTTCGAGGGGAGCCTCGACTGACTGCTGTGATATCCCCCTTACCGTCGACAGTTGTTGCATGAATGGACGGGACGTTGCATAAACGTACGTTCGGAGGGAGAGGTTGCAGTCGATGCGAGTGGTCGCTTTCCATCGCATCAAGCGAAGGGGTCACGGCTGAACAGCCAGGGGGCACGACGTGTTTTTTTTGTGCGTGAAAAACGACGTATCATATTTCCTCCTTGACCCTGTAGATTACTTTGAGGAGGTAGGCCTTGTGTGATGGGCGAATGATCCATGTCCTCGTTTTTGTGCTCGTGATCGACTGTCTTCCGCGGAAGCCTTCGCTGGGTCAATATATCGGGTACTACTGTGACGCACGCGTCTGGGATGACAACGCGCGGCGGGCTCCAGGGTCTACCCCTTAACCGCAAGCTCTTTGGCACCGGGAGATGTGAAAGTTGATCGAAATTTCGACACAGTAGTGATGAAGCGGTAAACGTCGACTTTCACTACGAAGTACGTCTGCGGAGAAATCATCTCGGTTTCATGAGGTTCACTGCCGCCGCTGCATGCACGGCTCACGAGCAGCATCGAAGTAACCGCACGAGCCTCCTGTACAGTTGGGAACTTGGCAGACGCCAAAGACTTGGAGTATGACATACAAAACAGCAAAGCCAAAGAAACAGGCCCACCACGCCTTTAGCATCGTGAGCCTTGTCGCCTCAAGCCATGAGCGCTGGAACACTGCACACCACCCCGACACAACAACGTGCGGGTCGAGACGGGGAAGAACGCCAAATCTGCCCGGCCTGGTACGATACGTACGAGAACTACCCCGCGAAAAACAACCATGCATGGCGATTCGCAATCAAAACAACAGGAACAACCGCTACAAGAAGCATCATAAGAAAAGCGACGGTAACACCAACGGCAACGACCACGACAATGGCATCATCATCAGCGTAAAGAACAATAACGTCTTCGAAACGTAACCATTTGCGGAAACAACAACAGCAATGCAAACAATGGCCATGCATCCGTGGAGTCTCCGATCCATCCAGGGACCCAATCCAACCAAGTACTCTTTCTACGCAGAGGAGTAACGCTAATTGTTTCACGACGCCGAAAACCCAACGAATCATCAATCATCCAACGTGGTGAGCATGGCGACGCCCCGCTGAACCCAGTGTGACTCCTCGAGGTGAGTAGCGAGCACGATGAAGCAGATGAAGTTCGTCGAATGGCCCGTCGTGCTGAGGATCCCCCGGCGGTCGGATGTCTTGTACACCGGGCACGCGTACGAAGGGGTTTCTACGATGTCTGACTTTCGCTGTGGCTTGAACCATATGATCGGGGCGCTCGAGAACAGCACCTGTGGTCAAGGGGCAGAAGGGCACGTAGAGCAAGCCGACTCCAAGTTTTGCTGAGAATGGAAGCTTTCTCCCCCGCTCAATACATTCGCTGAAGCGGCCATGAACTCCACGTTTAGGTGACGGGGCATTGCGGGGGGTTTCAACCAGACACCTATGTACGCGGCCACCAGCTTCTATCTGGAGGAATATTAGCGGAGCTCGTATAAATAGAGAACGCGCTCCGCACCTTTCAGACGATATTTAGGCACACTGGTGCATTTACGTTAGACAGTGACAAGACAATAACGAGATGTTCAACAAGCAGGGAAAGGCTCCTGTGTGGTGTAAAGGGGGGGGAGGCAAGGGCTTGAGAGCACACCTCACATATGTACCCAGCACCAACGAGCGTATGACGTGTCTGAAACTGCAAAAGGTAGCGCTTGCGTTGTCAAGGGCATACAGCAAGCAGAACTTCCGGAGGTTCATCATGTCTCTACGTAGTGAGGTGTCGTCGACAACTAAGAGTCACAATGCTCGGGTATCAATCAGCCTCTAGCGGCTGAGAAGCCGCAGAGGGAGTGTAGGTTGTACATCTTGCCTTTGGTGAAGACTCGGCGAGGCGCATTTCTTTCTTGTCCCATTTCGCACCCTCCAGGAATAGTCCGTCCACGTATACACCGTCTTCTGGGCCCTCCTCATACGAGTCCTGACGATAGAGAAAACAGAATAATCCGCCATGATTCCCCTCGATCAATTGGTGGTTGCACCTCCTCCATTTACCGCAACGACGAAGATGTTGAACGCCTCGTTTTTGAAAGACTTCGTATTCCTGTGAACAATAACGAAGAACATGCCTGGTTCTGCATGCCAGACTTGAAACTCCTCCGGCATGAACAGTCCAATGGGTGACTTTGGGCATGCGAAGCGTGGCTGGTTAGGTGAGAAACGTACTCAAGATAGCGTACATACGGGCCGCCACCTGACCGACCCGTGTGTGCGTTCCTGGCACCTTCGAATGAAAGTCTCTTCAGTAGAAACTCAGCGCGTCTACGGATTAGACTACGTAGTTCAACAGTATATCGAAAACGTACTCTACAATATTTACCTACAAGACGGCAGCAGGTGGTTGATCCACGGAGTAAACTAACTCGACATCGTTCCTGCCACATCGCAGCCGGGGAGACGCTCTCAAACAGTTTGTCTTGGCTCATGAAGCGGTTACCTTGGGCATTGATTCTTGGGAGAAGCCAACATGGTCGATGGGGATCGTATACCGGCGGGCGAAGTTCTGGCTCGCCCCGGTGAGGAACGCTTGCGTGAAAAAGAAGCTCGACACCCAGAACACCGGTGGTGGCTTGGTCCTTAGCCACCTTTCACCACACAAGAAATGCGCGGAATGAGAGGACGGTTGCCGAAAATCGAATAGTTTGCTGGCTGTGACTCAACCAACGCACGTTCAATCGTCGTGCAATGGGATGATGAGCAATGGGGTAGATGCGTATGGAAATCAACGGTCTTGTGTAGCAATCGAGGCGTGCGGATTCGAGAATCTCGGGGTTGTTTGTGCGGGGTCCGAAGGAAGAGTGTGTCGCAGGCTATCTTGCTTGATTGCGTCGCTGTCGTCGCCAGCGGTGTTTTATCGTTGGGTCGTTCGTGGGCACAAACGTGAAACATGCACACGATATCGGAGGTGGCGCCCCCGCAATTAGCAAATCATTGGACATTGTTTGAGTGTTGAGTGTCGCTCGTAGACATTAACATACATGGTAGGAATGCACCAACGAACGCGTCGCACGTAAGCATGTGCAGAGACCAAGTCCCTGTCTTGTAAGCATTAACCAGTGAAGGGGTTCAGCAATCCAAGACTGAAACATCTTTTCCTGGGCTGGAGAATACGAGGGAGATAGATATCGTCGCGAACTTTTGGGAGAAGAGACGCATGCGGGTGCCGCAGTCGACTTGTGCTGAGGGGGGTCGTGCCGGCGAGGTGTTCCTCACGAAGGCCACACGAAAGAAGAACCCAGACCCTCACAGAAACACTTGACCTGGTTGACCAAATCTCGCCAAACTGTTGCTTTTTCGCGAAAAGTTGATAAAGAAGCTGCAGGAAGCCTCTTTCACGAGATACTGCATAATAGCCAAAACTATTGAAGAAAACGATACGGCGAACCGGCTTTCTTAGGAGAGCAAGTGAGATTTTCCGTCAAATATGCAGCGAGTATACTCACTTCCCGAAGAACGCGAGGCGTTGCAACAGATCCGTCACATAACCGGCGAGGGATTTTCGCGACGGATAGCTGGTGGGTTTCCACATCGTCGGGATCGTCCCGAAAAACAGCTCGTTCCCCAGCACCTGTAGTGGAGTTCACGGTGCGAGAGATAATGACGAGGGGATCGCTTCGACGCACCAGCGAGCATCATACATTGAGTTCACGTTGATGACGACCGCAAGTCTCCATGCCTCGCAAAGGGTCAATGATAATAACAACGGATTTTGTTCTTGGTCTCCTCGTGCATGTTGTGTCTGACGAAGCCGTTGGCACATCGAATCTGGCCTATGGTACTACGTGCGGCATGCTTTACAGCAACACCTTGTAGTAATTGCCTCGTCCTTGCTGTCTTGTGCAACGACGCAAGATCCTGCTACCTCCTTCCTACCACACCACTTATCAATTACCCGTCGTTGTTGCCATGAGCCCCGTTAGCTGCCAAATCGAAAGTGGAACAGTGGCCGCCAGAGAGAAAAGTGGTTGTCGCGGCAACATCAGCATCAACGAACAGACCACGCCCCAGAATACCCGTGTCATCACCTCTAGATCAGCGCTCATGACGACAAGCCCCTTGACCGCCCTCTGGATGCTGACGAGCGACGACTTGACAGCGCCAGTGAGGTTGTTAAATCGCTGCAGCTCCTGGCAAAGGACGGTGTTCATGCTCTCGTCCCATCTCACCGGGTAGCGGATCTGCGCGGCCTCCATGTCGAACTCGACAGGGACCTAGAGTGCAGTTCGGAGAAAACCAGCAGTTCAGAAGACCAGGATCGCGGCAATCTAGGCTTCCATCAATGCTTACCACAGTAGTGCCAAGACCCAGACGATCTGACTGCGTCATCAGGTAGTAAGAAATTACCCCTTTTCAGTACAGATATACCACACCCAGAGATTCGTACGCTATGACCGAACGAGTCGATCAGTGGGATGGATCATACTCGTAGATCGTTCATACACCCACCGATTTGGTGGGTGGCCAGACAGCCCGTTCGTGCGGAACTCTCAGCTCCTCGCCCGCAGAATCTCGCCGACAATAATGCCACCCTCGATGCGATTGAGTCATTCCCCTGTTTCGTTTTCACTCGTCCACAACGAGTAATGTACTCTGACTCTGCCGGAAACGCGGCCTAGAGGCAACGCGTTCTTGACAGCTCACATATTTACTTATCCGTTCTCAAGGCCCTGTCAGTCCCGCCTGTTGTTTTTTCTGTGAGTGTCCTTCCTACTTGCAGGCTAAGCCGCATCCCACCTTCGAAAGAATATCAGCGGCAACGTTGCTGATGGTGATTTCCTTGTCCGCACCCCCGGACCCTCCGCCGCTCGACTCCGTGAGCAGCACGGACTTGAGGAGCTGCGCCGTGTCACTCTGCGCCCTCGTGATTGAGGCGTTGTCGTGGAGGCCGAACACTTCCGGCGCGGCCGTTAGTGGTAGACTCTGTCAAGATGTCGGCATTAAGTGGGAGTGGATTGTGATGAATGTCACTCGTCTAGCTGATCACAGCGGCAATTATTTATTTTTCATTCCAGCGTACAGCGCGAAAGAGATGTTTCTGTGCGGAAGTTCGATTTCGAGCGAGTAAGAAACATCGACACTCTTGAACTGAGCGGTTCTGGGCGGGGGTGTTGAGGGCGCCTTCAGGAAGCAATCAATCGTGTAGCAGCAGCCCTCCAGCCAAAATGAAGCGGAGACAAGGTCGATGTACCTCGATGTACTCCAGGTAGGTCTTACGCGGGCCGTCAGGGGGCATCACATAGTCCCCACTTGACGACAACAGCGCTCCTGTGACGTGGCGAGAAGCAGGCGACAATGCCGAAAACAGAGGTGTCAGCGAGAAGAATGCGGTTCGATGCCGATGCGATACCGCTGACGGGGACTTCCTGCTAGGGATCGAATTGCTGAAGTTTAGTGTCCCAAAAACAGGCACATGTCGTGGCCTTTATTTCTGAGAGACACGCAGGAAATCATCCACCGCCCTCTATAGCTGGTAAAGTTAAGCAGCCAAAGCGAATTCCTTTGCAGGGTAAAACTGGGTGACGCAGCGGCCAACGTTGGATGGAAGTACGACAAGCACCAGACAATGGAAAAACCGCAGACAATGAAAACTTGAAGGTGAACTTGTTACTTCTACATATTTACCCACCATCCTCGAGCAAGTTGCTGTGGTACATGCGGTGAAGGATGCTATGCAGCGTACGCCTGTCCTTGTCGTCGGTGACCCTTCCACCGTAGTTGCACTCCCCAGCAGTGTAATTTAGGGCCTTGAACGGGACTCTGAATAAGGGGCCGACAAGTGGACCAGCGGCACGGGCTTGCTGAAAGGCTTGCAGAAAACGGCAGCGAGTTTGAACCCTCTCCCTCGTCCAATACATAGACTTTGTAGGTGTGAGCATTTTTCTTCTACGCGCTTTTGGTTTTATTTGAAAATGATTCGTCTTCGTTTTCATTTCTCTTTCAGGTTTCTTCAAATTCTGACGAAAAGGGTGGTGCCTTAGCTGGTTCTGTGGCTGTGTAGGAGTCGACCGTATGTCTGTCTTATTTCACACTAGTTATTTGCAGCGTTAAGTAGTCTTCAAGCGCATGCTACTCCCAACGATCACCGGTAGGCTCTTCGAAGGAGACTTTATCCAGACAAGCGCCAAACAAAGTTGGAACGTCATTCGGTCACGCGATAATCAGCAGCGCCGACAAAGGACGCAAGGAGGAATTGACCTGTTTCGCCCGCGAACTCTGGTCCTTTGCGAATAGTGCTTGCCATCATTCGCCAACCTCTGCTTCCAACAAGATTAGCTATTGGTGTGAAGCGCAAGCGACGTCGCGAGGTAATCACCGCACTTGTTGGCATTCCAAGCCTCCTAGACGCTCGCTCGGCCACCAGCTAGATGGGCAAAAAGAAAACCTTCGAATTTCCTGATTGTGGATACACCACCAGCAGAGGAGACGTCTTGTGCCGTGAAAATATTCGCGACCTTCGTCAAACGGCTCAATCCTTGCACGGGTCAATAGCGCTGGTGTGTGCACGCGTTACCTTGCGTTCTCGTTCAGGAACATGGCAAGCTGCTGAACCGAAATCCTGAGATCCGACTCGTTGAACTCGTACGGGATGTTCCACCCGATCGGCCCGTACATCCTCCGCTCTTGAACCAGCGCGTGGAAGAAGCACAGGCCGAACAATAGCTTGCGAAACTCGGGCCCTGTTTAGAACAAACAGCGAATGGGTGCACGTAGTAAGTGGTACACGATCTGCGGCGATGGTGGTTAGGGTTGATTGGACCGCAAGCCCCTTCCGAGACGTGAAGCTTCTGCAGACGAAAAATCGTTCGATTCAGCTGTCTGGACTAACGCGCGGAATACCTAGCCGAGATGGACCCACCACCTCGTGCGAACACCGCGAACAGCACGTGGAGAACATTGGATGGTACCACTAGAATGGCAGAGCGAAAAAGCGGTGTTCGCAGACGGCCGCGACCCACAACTACGAAGAGGTAACGACGTTGGAGAAGCAACAAGCGCAGAATGAAGCAACCACGATATAGTCTACCCCAAGGCTACACACAAGTAATCACAAACGCGGGTGGGTATGCCGTGCGGCAGTAAACACATTGCGGTCGCCAGTGCCTTGATGTTTGCGTGACGATCCGACTCGAGTTAGGCTCAGGCCTAGACATATGGTTTTCTCTGTGAATTAGAACCGGTGCTGCGGGAGTGGGCTGCATCGGCCTGGTGCTCATCGTATGATCTACATGTAGTCCGTGATCGATCTACCCCGAAACCGAACAACCTTGGTTGGGTCGATTTTTTGGAACGGATATCCGTGCCCCGGGTGGCGCCTTCGAAATTATTTATCGTGACCAAATCTACTCGCATTACCTTTGGTGCACGACTCGAAGAAGGAGTCATCCGAGATGGGGTCGGAGCTGTAAGATGCCTTGAGGTTGGCCCGTAGCCCTTTCGGCGCCTCGATGGTCATCTTGACGCCGTTTTGCAGCACCGACACAGGGAACACGTCCGAGGGATATGTCGTGCACCACAACCGGAATGCCGCGTTCGTCACATCCGGGTGCAGACTTTCCGCCTAGACGACGGTAAGGGAAGGCAGCGGAGAGGCATGTTCGCGTCAAGTCCCAGCGAGAATTGTGGGTGGCGGCGTTGTCACAGATTTCACATCCAAATGAACGGTTCCAGCCTGGTGGGCACAATAGAAGATGGCGATGGAAGCATGTTTGCATCCTTTCGGAGGGGACGGTCGGGTGACGAAAGTCACTCAATCTGACGTTTTTTCATTAGGGAGATGGGTATGAGGCGTACGCCGTACTTGATGGGTAGGATTGGCCGGTCGTCGACTCGTGGTAGGTCGGTTGTGACGGCTATGCTTGGTGGACTACGTATCGTCCGAACCGCGCTGGTCGATTGCCCACACTCACCGTCTTTTCGAGAGCCGTCATCCACGAGGGACAGAGGTGGCAGTTCTGAAGCACCACCCAAGACCCCTCTACCTGGGCTTTCTCGATCATCCTTTCGGCAACTGGGCCCTGTCCCTGGCCCAGCGAGATGTAGGACACCTGTTGTGTTGATCAGGTTACGGGCGACATATGGACCGTTGGAACCATCCCCCAAAGAGACATGCACCGCAGAAGAATTGTTCTGCGTGGCGCCGAATCGGAGTTATTCACTTCGAGAGGCAACGCCGAAGGGTAGCTTGGCATCACCGTCAACGGCTCAAAAATGAGATTAATGAACATCATAGTCAACTGTGGTTTTCTTGCCCTCCGCTTCCCGCACAAACCGTTCCACGTAATAAGTAATTTGAAGCATGCGTTCGGCACGGGCTGAAGCGCGTTCTTCGCTCATTCACCTTCACCCCCATCCCGTCCGCGGCCTTGAGGACGGCCCCCATTGGGTCGGAACCCGGGCTAAGGATGAAAACTAGCGGGGTGACGCAAGAAGAGTCGTCGAAGCACGCGTTCAGGTCGAAAACCGGGGGCTTGACGAATCTTTCCCCCATCTTTGAGACCACGAAGCTCTGCACTCCCGTTGCAACCTTGTCGGCACGGATGCACCTGTTTGGTGTGCGAATGTCGAAAGGGTAAACGAGACGTCTTGTTAGGCGTGTGTACAATGAATAAACAAGATACCACACACCGACTTTGGGATGGTACCGTTTGCGGGTGTACGCTTGTAAGAGGAGTGTACATCTTTAACGAGGATCAGTGCGGGGAATGCATTGGCTCGTCATACGTCGAGAATCGCCTTGTTGGATCCAAGAGAAGCCAATATATCATGTATCTTCCTGAACGGTGTACCGCCAGAATGAAGGTATCGGTGTCATCATACCGTAATCGAGCAACTTGGAACCGACTTGATCTAGGCAAGCACAACACACGCCAAGGCACGGCACAAGAAGGGCTACCTCAAGGTGCAAAGTGCTCTAATTCCAGTGAGCTCGGCCGCCCACCGCCCAGGCAACGGCTCCTGTTCGGGATCTGTTGCGTCGTATACGGCTTTCCATCCATCTTGCTGGGACTCGAACTCGTCCCGCAGGCCCTGTCGTTCGTTCGTTGTAGTTGGTGACCGCGTTGTTATGACGTCCGGCAAACGAAAGCGAGAGTTATAGGTGGTGTCTAGTTTGCATGTATCGAGAAAGTGCACCACGCTCGGCGTAGCTCAAGGTCTTCGGGCCAACCAATACAGTAGTCCTTTGAAGCGGAAGCTACACTGCGTGTATTTTTTAGATGACTACATGGTTGGTTGGTCTACGTATCAAGATCATTCATGTTGGATGTTTCGAGTGTGAAACGTTGGCCGGGCCGGTGTCATAACCGCACCCGGCGTTGCGATTTCTCCCCGTTTTTTCACAGATCTTCCTGAAATCATTCGAATGACCGGACAAAACATACGTGTTGAACAACCAAAAAACACCGGCACTTACGTCAAACGCGGGTAGCTCGGCCAGGCGACACAAGGCGTCCCAATTCTTGCTCTCCAACCACTCAGGACAGGGGTTTTCGTGAGGATTGTCGAGCCCATTACCCCCGGTCAGGAAGAACAACCACTCCGCCTAAGCACCGTTTGCAGTGGTCATTAGGTCCGATACATTGCGACGGTATGAGGTGCGGGATTATGTGCCGAAACAAATGAGTGGGGGGCGTTTGGGGAGTCAGCGAAAATCGCCAGTTGGTCGAAGAGAGTTGCGCACGATGCCATATTCATGATGCCAAATGAGTAGGAAACCGTGGTCAGAATCCAAGAAGCCGGGAAATACACTGCTCACATTTCTCACGCCATTCCGTCGAGAATGTGCTATGCTTTGCCATTGCAACTTCCCCGCAGCCCATCCATTGAACTTGACCGAACGCGGCCAGAGTTGTTTCAAATTTCGAACAAGCAGCGGTACAACTACTCGCCGTGGCGGGCAGAATGAGCATTCCCCACGTGTCAATTTGCTGTCCTTGCTCTGCAGAGTATACGCGAGGCGAACAAGAGGAGTATCACCTGGTCGACTTCCCCCTTGCCGCCCATTATTCGCGTGCACAGGAGGAATGCAAACAGCAGCTTGTCCTTCTCCAAAAGGCTCCGGCACACGTTCTAGAAGGCAACGCAACCCGCACCGAGATGATGTCATAATCGCATTGTTGGAGAAGGGCTACATCAAGCGGAAGAACCCGAAGAGAACGTCACGGAAAGGTTAGGTGTACTCTTCTTGTCGTGTGAGGGCAGCGTAAGCCGCAGGGATTCTTTTCCAGTGGAATATGGTACAATAGATATGTTCCTCTTGTAAAACATGCGTATATAAGGTATGAGAGTCAGAATAGAACGGGGCTGGTAGATGAAATTAAACCGGTGGCGTTCCGTTTCGAGGAGGAGTGCTCTCGGGAATCCACGTCTCGAATCTACCC
Organism: Ectocarpus sp. CCAP 1310/34; assembly: GCA_902602495.3. NCBI lineage: Eukaryota > Phaeophyceae > Ectocarpales > Ectocarpaceae > Ectocarpus > Ectocarpus sp. CCAP 1310/34. The sequence goes on from CACKRE030005203.1 coordinate 40,834, forward strand.
CCAGGCCTACACTTTCGCCCAATCTCACCTAGGACAATGTGCCGGAATAACCGGTGTCCGTTATGCAGGTTAAAATTGGTACCTCATATGATTGGTACCTCAACAGTTCGGAGTTTTCCATATCCTGATTACCCCGCTCTTCTCCTAGACATACAATCTCCTAGACTGTTTGTTTTCCAGTTGTTCCCGCCACCCCACATCTTAAATTAACGAAGTGTTCACAGGGAGAATTGGCCGTTTCCGGGCTCATGAAAAAATGCGGAGTGCTTGAATTCACTCCGTGTCCACGAGTTCCCTAATTCCCGTCGAGGAATGGCACCTGGTACAAAGCGAACGTGAAGTGCGTGTCCAACTTCTCGAGACGTGTGGGGATGTCCCTGCTCTTTTCACTCCTGTGTATGCTCGACACGAAGAGGTTGATGAACCAGGTCAAGCTGTACTGGTACACCGGCTCGATGTTGGCCAGGTCGGAGATGCAGAAAAACAGGATCTGGCTGGAGTAGGCGATCGGCGTGTACCCCCGGCGAACCTGCAGTACGAGAAAAGAGGCCGAGAAACGGAGAGGGGAGTACCGATGAAAGTGTGAATCGAAACTGAGCGTCAACCCGAAAACCACGGTGCGGACAGCAGGTGAAACAATAGCTCGAACCGGATATGGCGAGCCTCTCGCAAAAGTTGCCGACAGTACCGGCGAGCAATGGACGCAGAGCCGCGAGGGTATTGCCTTCTCTCCGTTGGGAACAACTCAATCGTTGAAGACACACTGTACGAGAAATCTTGGAACGAGGATGCGAATCAACGTATTCCAATATCAACAAGAATCGGGGTGGGAATGAACCCGAGACTTCTTCTACAGGGGACAGATTTTCTGCTTCTATTGTAGGAGGTGAAGAACGTGCGTCCGTTGAAACCCTGAAATACCCGAGGGAATCCCGCAGTTCCTCTCTGTTGCAGCACGCACCTCATCGATGTCCTTCTCCGTTTTGTCCGCGACCACTTGCTTCACCTTGATGTCATCGGAAAGTACCTACCATTGTCGAAAGGAGAGCCGGCAAGACGTTGTGGCAGGGCAACAACGAAGGCGCGACAAATGCAAAAATAAAGTCAGCGGTGGGCGTGCTCCGCCACCTCGGGTCATTTCATGGTAAATATTGCTGGTTGTTCGACCCAACCGTTGATGCCGTTGTTTGAGGGCCGACCCACACGTTAGGAAGGGCGGGGGAAGCGACGTAGGATGTGAGTAACACATGCGCTTTGGCCACCTGTTGGCAATACTCCACATCCTTGATATCTGCATGAAGCTTGAGTAGACCGGAAAGCATGCATCACCGTTCCCCGTGAACAAGTCCTGCATCGTCCATTTCCGTTTCCCCACCGAGCGTTTGATTGCATTAATAATACTTGTGTAGCACATGAGGCATATTGTATCCTTGACGTCGATTGGGAGAGTTTGGCAGAGGTGTTGTCCTTTCGGGAGTTCTACAATTGAAAAGGGGATATATCAGGGGGGGTGCGCATGGGCTCACATCATACCGTACGGAGTAGTGTGGAGTGCGCGGGAAACTGAGAGAGAAGCACTCCAGTCTCTTGTGGGATTAGCCGACAACAAGCCGAACACTTCAATCTCTTGTGGGGTTAGCAACAAACGTGCGATGTGTCTCGCCTTTGACTGGGATAACGTCTCGATGGCCGTCTGGTCTTCCAAGATGTTCCCCTCCGAAGACGATAGGATATGAAGGATCTTGTCCTCAATCTCTTTAAGGGTGCGCTTGTTCTCCGCTCCCGCAAGGATAAGCTTGTTCTTCTGCTCTTCCAGATCTGGCCGCTCGTTCTCGACCACAATGCCGAGCAACTAGTTTTCAGTGGAACGTTACAGAGCAAGTAGGGTCGGGTCATATTTACGGAATTTGGAGATATCTTCCGCGTAATCGTACGATTTACCATGGCGATATTGTCCACAAGACACGCCGAGCTCGATGAAGTGAAGGTAACCCCATTTCCTTCTTTGCTCATATCAGCAACAGCTCAATGTGCTCTGCACCCATTTGCTCTACGTGAAATTCGATACCACTAGAAGGAAATGAAGTGCTTAAATATACATCTTCGGCCATCATCAACAAGTCACACCCTAAAACCATTTTAGCCCGGCATCCAAACCGAAGGCCACCCCTCGTACCTGATCTTGTAGTCCTTCTGGGGTAATCATAAAGTTGAGCAGGGTGACCTTAACGCTGATCTCAGGTAGGTAGTGCGGGTTCCTCAGCTTGGTCGTGATGTAGAATCGGAACGTCTTGCTGTACTCCACGGTTGAATCTCCCAGCCGGATGCAATCGCACCCGCCCTGCTTGAAGATCTGCTTGAGCAGCAGCGGCTCCAGCGAAGGGTCCAGTTCTTCGCCCACGTTTTCCAGAAGCACCGGCTGCCCGAACTGCATTTTTTTTTTCGTTGCATCAGTGTTGCACAGGATGAAAGCGGGAGGGGGGGGGACTTCGGCGCGATGCCAAGAACAGATTGAGCGGACGAATAATATCGAGTCGAGTTACGCGAGAGGCAAGCGGCCACCGTCCGCGAAACCTTCCCCTTCTCACCTGAATGGCATTCTCGAGAGTCCGCAGGTAGTCCCCGTCGGTGAGTTTGATCACGGTCAGCTTGTTCTCCCGTTCCAGGTTTTGAATCCACTGTTCACAACCGTTATTGATCATGTTGGTGGCGGCGTCATGGTGTGAATTTGTTCGATGAGAAATTGTTGACAGATGGATGGACGACTTAGGCAGGCGCATGGTTGGGAGCTAGGCACGACGTACTGCGTCGTTCTCGCTGGAAAAGAGCTATGGCACCAGTGGCAAAATTTTGTAGCCAAGGTCATCACGGATGTCTGTTGCTGGTTACGCAATATTGAACGGTGTGTGAAGCTCCTACACAAGGAGGTATTTGGGGAGTCATGGTAGACTGCAACACGATGATGCACTTGGCGAGACCGTGGGAATGATGCGTTTGAAGCTGGACCCATCCATTGACAGCATCATCCTACAGGCGGTTTGCCGTCATTGACCTGTGATGCTTCTCATACCTTATTGGCTTGCCCTTGAGGGTCGATCATTAGCGGCCATCTCCTGGCGTTGAAGACGATGATGCCGTTGTCCACGCTGAAACCATCTGTTGGGAGCCCGTCGATGTTCCACTGGCGGACTATTACCGGGTCCCCAAGCGTGCCTGGTGATTGGTGAAAGCAGGAATCCCAACAAGTTTCGAACGAAGGTGTGGTACAGAGTCGTCAGTGTTGGGGAATGCACTCCTCGCCCAACTTTCCTCAGCGAGCCCGAGACTCGGAGAGGGTCTGGACGGACGTGCCTATCCAATCTACGGGCAGATGTGAAGGGTTCTCGATGAGGGGACGTGCAGCTCAGCAGAACGGCGCAAGTTCTGTCTGACCAACGGTAGACTCCGAAAGAAGGCTGAACCAAACGCCAACAGGATAGGCTTCTTGTTCTTGGCGAGGTAGGTCCCTCTTGTTACGATTCCCTCCAATGTTGCGCGCGACGGAGCTTAAGTACCGGCGTCATCATTCGGACCGAGTTGTAGATTCGCTCTCTGGGAAATCAAAACGAGAGATGCAAAGAAGAACTCGCGACGAGCAGGGACCTATTGCGGCGATCTAGCACTAAGGCACCCGCAATCCCCAAGTTCTCACCCGACAGAGTAGGGCTGGCGGAACACGGGATGTTCTTGTCCTTGCACAGCGACACCCAATCCCCCAGCTGCGCGTTCCTGAAGGTGGCCGTGAAGGGACCCAGGTAGGCCATCACACCGGCCGACACCAACACGTCTCCTGTGAGATTTACGTACTTCACCCCCAGGCGGTCTGCGGACTCCAGCCACCGCGCTTTCTCGCCCCCTAGGCCCTCAATCAGCTGCGCCCAATCCAGCCAAGAAATCGTTTGTTCAGGGCGGCGGCGGGGCGGTTTGACAAGCGTTTGCGAAGCTGCAGGTGGCAGCGTAGATCGTAGGTCTGATGTTTTCACGTACCTGCTCAACGTCCCGTGGACTCCATCAAACAGTTGCAAGGTTTCGGCAAGTTGCCGAAGAGAGTTTGCGGACAACTAGAACAGGGGGCCGGAGCAGTCGGCTCCACAGAAAACCAGATGCCACGACGACTTGACAAGCTTTTTCTCGTCGCGCAGAAGAACCAGGTCAAACATTTTCGATTTTTCATTTTTTTCGCGTTCTTCCTGGCCCAGTTCCCTCCCGTTGCCCCCGGACCCAGACTTCCCTACCTCCCTACCTTACACCCCCAAATCTTGAAACCTCCTCCCTTACCGTCGTCGCGCGTTCGAGCTTCTTGTTGGTGTTGTCCACCGAGTTTTCCAAGTCCGCCTTCTTCTTCAAAGCGTCATCGTACTGCCCTTGCAGCGCGGCGAGGCCGTCCTCCACCGCTTGAAGCTCTGCCTGCGTAGTGATACAAATGCGATATTTTGCTCAAGGTGTGGTTGATGAGTAGGGTAGGTGAACGAGAGAAAAGGTCGATATTGTATTTAACCGGGCTTTCTAGTGTTTTCGCTCTCGTTGCCCTTCATGACTGTGTGCATGAGTTTTTTTGGAAAGGATGGGGCTAAAGGGAAGAGCTGACCCATTTACCCAGTAGGCGTATGTCGCCATGGGCATGAAGACGTATTTTCATTTCGTCGTCACGGTGAAAAAGTCTTGTAGGTGTCGAAAGCAACAAGAGCAAGGGTCTTGCCTGCTTAGCCCTGAGTTGCGCCATGGTGACTTCCAGTTCCTCTTCCGCCAGCTGGAGGGCTTCCTTTTTGGGTCCTACCACCTGTTTGGCGGTGTGCGCGCGGGAAGCTTGGTGGTGTGATCGCTACTCCAACAGAGTGGTGCTTGACCAACGTGAGCGGAAAACATCCTGTTGCAGCAGAGTGCACATAGAGTGGAGGATACATCTCACGACACCAAGCCCTCGATCAACGACAGTAATCGAACCCGCCAGAAATCCAACAACAACAACAACAACAACAACAACAACAACACCATCACAACAACAACAACGACGACGACGACGACGACAACATCACCATCACAACAACAACAACAACCGCAGCGTGAATTTTTCGTCGGGACGGCTTCCTACCTTCGCGACCCTGTCGTAGGTCTCCATGGCGTACACCCATTTACACAACCCTGCCGCGGCCTTCGAGGCCTTTTCGGCCGCCTCAGGAGTGAAACGAGGGTCCGTCACGTATTTCTTCCGGATCTCCGCCATTGTCTTGGCGGGAATGTTGTCCTTGTCGTACCTGTCAGAAAGAGGTCAGCGACATCAAGCGGGCTGATATTCTTAGGAAAGGCCCATGTGCCGGAGTGGTGGTTAGAGCTACGTAGCCGAAACTTCCCCGATTACATTGGAAGTAGCTTGAGCACGCAGACAGGAAATCCCTCGAGCTTGTGGCCCTGTACCGGAACTTTTCTTGCCCCTAAGAAAAAAACAAGCAGTATCTACGGGGCAAACAAAAGGTCCCTGTATAGAATGGTGTGTGCGTGTGTGTATATTAGCATCGACCGCGCTGCGCTAACCGGCTGACCAATGAAAAGGCGTCAGTCTCGGTGCGGTTGAAAACAGTTTAATTTGCGTTTGTGTTTGTCTTTGTCTTTGTGTTTTATAATTAGCATCGACCGCGCAAGCGGGCTGACCAATGAAAAGACGTCAGTCTCAGTGCGGTTGATAACACAAAACACTTCTATCTGCCATGAACTGGGACCCCGTGAGGGGGCAGCATGGGGGAGGCTAAACTATCCTTCGGATCAAAGACAGAAACAGCCGCAACAGAAGAACACTATGTGTGTGTGTGTGTGAGAGAGAGAGAGAGAGAGTGAGAGAGAGAGAGAAAGAGAGAGAGAGAAGCGCCGGAGGAGGCATACCAACAACACAAGTCACCCTTTGAGCTGCGCGATGAAGTCGGCCTCGCCGAGCATCTTCTGACTGGGGCCCCAGAAGTCCATGATCCGCTTAGAGGGGTCCTCCGGGTCCGGTATCCTAACCGGCTTGATGCCGAGCATGACGCAAACGGCCTCGCAGACCACCTTTACGCCCATGGGCGGCTTGGCGAGGGCTTTCACCTCATTGGTCTCGGACTGCTTGATTGTGTCCAGGGCCTAAGGTGGAAGGAAGCATGCGTGGTGATCGTCGCGACGGAGTTTGAGAGATTATTTGTGTTCGTAAGGCATATATTCGGCATACTATCGAGCCAAACACGACGGCACTTTATCGCACGCAGGCGAAGCGGCTCAGGAAGGGAGAGATGGGGAATGGAAGAAGTGGTGAGGGAATGTGAGCATGACACGAAAGCTGTCCGGCGACGGCACGAGTATTATAAGTAGCCTTTTTCGGTCCTCGTTTAAACACAACGTTCCGACGGGCTCTCTTTCGACAAATATAAGAATCAAATCCTAAAAATTATGGGGCAAATCTCAAAGACTTGGGTTCAAATCAGCTGGAACTCACTTGCCACGCACGAATCCATACTACCACACAATCACCTTGTCCCTCCAACGACCCGCGTACCTTGATAGCAGCGTCCAGTGCGGGCATGGCGACGGACAGATCAGCCTCGACGGACTGCTTGCCCTTCAGGCACTCCGCTGCCTCCGCCTCGGCTTCGGCGGCGTCGGCTTGGACCTCCGTCCGCTTAAGCTCCACGCCGGGGAGCTTGTCCTTGATCTCATCCATGAGCACCTCGGTGTCCATCTGGGACTGCGCCAGGACGGGCTTAAGAGCCTCCAGCTCTTCCTGTTGGACGTGAATGAGCCCGCGAGGAGGCACTCTTCAAGGTTAAGAAAAGTGGATGGACCAGCATTATGCATGGCGAATCGCGAGTGCCCCGTTAAGGATTGGTAGATTAGCTGCTTGGCAAACAGGAGGTGTCATGCACCCATCAATTCGTTTCTCGGACGTCGAAATAAATACCTGGTCAATCAGCATAGTGTCGACACCCTTACAGACCAACCAAGCAAGCCTGTGCATATACTAAAGTAGAGGCGTTCAGTACATCATTGGAAACAGCTAGTAGGAACAAAGCGTCTTCCGACCTGCATGGCGTTGACGCTTTCCGTCGCGAAGGCGAGTTTTTCGAGCCCGACCTCGTATCGCTTTTTTGCGGCCGAGATCTCGTCTCTCTTCGCTGCCAGGGACGTCTTGAACGCCGTGATGAGCTCGAGGTAGCTTTGGGGTTTGACGAGGGGAAATTTGACAAGTTCCAAACAGCCGGTGGAGGGTTTGAAATGAAGCAAGACGAACTGATGCATGCGGATGGGTGCAAGCCAGCTAGGTGGAGCATGCATCAACGGTACTACGTCTACTTCAAGACGAATCCAACGCCATTGGTCGTTGCTGGCACTGACAAATAACCTCGCACAGCCGCAGTTGGGTAGGGTGATACCTATAGAGTAGTGCTTCACACATCGAAACCAACATCGACAATATGTTCACATCAGGTTCGAACATGTCCACAACAAAGGGCAGGCAGAAAACCTTGGCTTTTGCCACAGTCGCACGTCTTCAATTATCTCTCCAGTATCAACCACAAGGGCGTGGCGCCTGGCGCGGCGTTAGACCCTCGCTCGAACTCCACTGAACCACCAACGAATTCCTTACGCCCGACGAAACCCCAAACTGGAGCATGGCGTCAAGTGTCAAGGCGGAAGTGGGGTATCCTTAGGTTCAATGCCGCCCCTAACGTCTGGCCCTGAACACGATACCTTGTCGGCGTAACGTAGTTCTGACGCTTGAGCTTCGACAAGAACTCCGCGGACAGGACCCGGGTGTCTTCGTGAAATCGCTGGCAGCTCTCCACAATAGAGCGGCGGGTGCCATCCGAGTCGAACTCGACGCTGGCCAAGAACATCTCCGCCACCGCCACGAGGGCATCTCCGGGCCACGCCGTGAACCAATCTTGATAGATACGCATTGGTTTCGCGAAGAGTTGATGGCGGTGAACGTCACGCCACGCGATGAGGAAGACACGCGTCAGCACGGGCGAACAGGGAGAGGGAGGTTAGTCGCTTTTGACGTGCCAACACCATCTGCCATCGCCACGAACATATCCCCTCCACAACACCGTTAAGTGGGCTGTGGTGACCTCGCGGGCGGATAGGAGCGACAGCGGGACTCCACGAAGCGTATATCATGAGGTGGGTGAGCTTCCAGATGAGAAACGAAACCAACGACCAACTCCCCTTGTTCGTACCTATAGCACAGCAGTTGATGAGCGAAGGGAACTTTCTCAGCCGATCTCGGAAGGCTTGGCCGATGGGCGAGAAGGCGAGCACAATGTGGAGATTAGCCCTAACGCGGGTCAGGAAGTAGGCGTACAGCTGGGGCTGGGACATCTCCATCGCCGCTTTCCCGTAAATTTTCTTCGCGAAAGGTCTTACCGCCTATTGAAATGTGACGGGTGGGTCGGTGGGAGTTAGTTCGATTTGTCGCGTAGTTCTGGCTTGAAGGATTAAAACTTTTTTCCATCGAACAACGTTGATTCGGGGATCCGACTACTACTACGTTGGGTGGACTATTCGGCGAGTATCCTTTTGGAGGCTTCACAGCCAAACGAAATACATTGCGCGACACATGTCAGTCAGACAGCACCATGTCTCGCCTCGCAGATGGCCACCCTCTCGTCGTTGGGGAAGATGTTGGGAACCTCCCCCGAGTTGAGCATGTTGTTGATGTCTTCTACGAACGACTCGTTGATAATCTGAGTGTCAGAAAACAAGAATGTCACCGGGGTGTTTCCGGTCCCAGCCCCCTTGAGGACCGTCTTCAAGTCTTCCCTCCACTCCGTGTGGCCGTAGTTCTTGCTAATCTCGATCTGAATATTCGTTTGATATCAAATATTGGCACGCGAGCGAGTGGCAACGTCAACAGATGCCTTAACGGTATTGAGTCGATATCCATAAAGCTGTAGACATGTAGGTTTGCGGTCCCGAACGTCTTTGTACGTAGTCTGATCTCTGGTATGGATGCGTTTTGTAAATTCTCCTTCAAAACCCTGCATCCATTTATTAACCAGATCAATTCGTCGAGTCAATAACATCAGAAAATACAGTATAGGGCAACAACAGCGCGAAACGCACTTCATGAAAGGGTCCTCAAACAGCGAATCTCCCTTGTATACGTTCCCACATACCTGAAACAGTGTATAGTCTGCCATGTGGACGGCCAGCCTTGTGCAGCTCTGCCTTCCGGACCCACCAACGCCGACGAGCAGACCGTTGCCTCCAGGCATCTTTAACAACCTGCGGAATAGTTCAGCGTCTCTCGGTCACCCAAGGGAGTGTTTTACCTCCGACGAAAGAATACTGAGTATTGTGCCAACTCGGCGCCACGTTGCCTCGTTTGTCAGATGTGCTTGTACTGCGAACACTAAATATCGTTTGGACCCAAAGTAGCCATGTTGCGAGAGTCCTATGCGTCACTCGCTCGGGCCCTTCGCGTTTTGGAGAGGGTCTATGCTTGGAGCAGTCTACCCCCGCCCTAGCGGAGCGTTAGTCGTGATGAAGAGGTGCGGGGAGCTCAACAAGTGTTCCGGGAACCTGTCATCCACCGCGGTGTGTCTCGTTTCCAAACATCTCACCGAGCGAGACGGCTGACGTGCTCCACAGCAAAAATAAACATCACGAGATCCATCGGTTTCCGCGAGCGCGCGTTGTAGTCGCTGAGGGACCGCACCATCCTCTCCTGCAGCTGATCCAAGTCCGACACCTCGTCGTACGGCTAAAACAACAAGTTCGAAGGAAACGGGGTTTCGAGACAACAAAGTTGGGGTTAGATTAAACGTACGTTGGAAACGGCGACCAGCACCACCGTGGTACAGGACTACTACGCGGCCCAAAAGTATTTGGTGGACGGAGATAGAACGCAATATTGGCGTACGAGGGTTGTACAGGACGTTTTGGTGCGACCAGTTCTGTACGCCACTTTCTGACAGATAGACGTTGCTGCAGTTCTGCTGTCAGATAGGGGAAGTTTTTTTCTGTCGGGGTTCTCTTTTCTGGTTGTGACTCGGGTAACTGCCGTGTATCAAATAGATCAATTAGGCATCGCAGTGTACTTTGTTATAGTTAAATAAAAGCGGGGGTCTCGCCTTCCGGTCCGCTCCCTCTGGTGCGGTGTAGTCGCCGAAGAACAGCTTGCGGAGCTGCCCCGTTGTGGTGGACCCCTCTCCCTCGACGTCCAGGTGCTTGCAGGCTTCGTACAGCTTCGTCCCGAAATGGGTAGAGATCTATGCACATACGTACGGAGCGTGGCATGTTCGGAAAATCATGGAATAATCAACGGCGTGGTTGTGGCTAACCTCCAGAGACACCACTCCACATTTGTTGTGCTTCCCCCCGCATGTAAGGCTTCGCTGTTCCCTCCGTATCGGTGTAAGGTGCACTAGAATCTCGGAGGGTGGCGCGAAAGCACCCCACGCATCGTCCTTCACCGAGACATACCCACGCCGCGCGAGTGTGCGCTCTTGCCACTTCGTCAAGTGCCGGAAGAATCATTCTCAGCACCAATCGCCAGCCAGGCGGCCACCCCATCCAATCGCCGGCCAGACGGCCACCAGTCGCTTGTTTTGAGCTGCGTTCGTAACTACCAAACTCGCTCGACGTCAGCAGGAGTTGAAGCAAGCAAAGGGTTGTAGTCTAGTTCCAAAGTGGAGATCTGCACCCCTGCTACCTCGGCGACTGACTGGCGCGCTATCTCGCGCCCGTGGAAGGTTGAGCTAGGGTCTATGGTCGTAAGACTTCGGCCTCGAGTGACCTCAGATCACCTTCCATGTTGAAATTTCGTAGGGCGACATGCACTCGTCACGCGGTTACTCACCATCCCGTTCAAGTGCTGGAGGAACCACTCCCGATCCGGGTCATCCACCAATCGGTCCCCGAAAACACGGAGCGACTCGTGCACCCATAGCCGCACCATGTTTGCTTTGCCGAACCCGTCGTTCGGTTTCACCATCAGGACTCCCTTTTTCGTTGTTGAGGTCCCGAACACGAAACCAGACCGGGTTGTTCGTGTGTTCAGAGAAAATGGACGCGCGAAAGCGTGCGTTGGTTAGCGTCTGGAAAAAATATGTTCCTTGTCAAGTCCGAAAAATAAGACTTACTTGCCGACAGCGTCCTGAGGTTGAAAAGGTTCAAAGTGGTGTCCAGACGCGGTGCCATCATGCAGAAAGCTACTGTTTCAAAGCCTGTTTAGCTCCGCAGACTCTGCTCGAGATTCGGCAACAATCACTTGGTCCCTTGACTCGCGGGGCTTATTGCTTGGATGTTGTATTTTATTCTCACTCATTGTATGGACCTTTTGACCACCGCGTGTATCTCGATTCACCTTATCAAAGTGGAAGAAAACATGGTCGCACTTTGAGCATGTTTAAAGCCGAAACCTAACCATTAGGCAAAATGGTCAGCGGCGACAGGTCTAATGGTTTAATTTTGACGTCTTTAGCAAGTAGACATCGATCAGTGCGCGCTTGACTGCCTCTCTGAAGCGAATAAAACATAAATGTCCACCACCTATTCACGAACAAAACCACGCAATACCTAACACCCACCGGGACTTCAATCAGCGAACACAGAGATCCCATAGTCCAAGGATTGGAAATCCCATGACCTAATGTATGGGTAAATACTCAAAAAGTCGTACACGCTGCACACCTGAATCACCCTACTGAAGTCACGGAGGTTGAAGGTGTAGTGGCTCTTGGTAGGAGTAGGTAGAAGGTTCTTCGTCGCGGAGCGGAAAGTGTCCAGGGTGGCTCCAACAATAGCCCCGGTGGTCGCCTTGATGTCAGCGGAACACTGCGCAAGGGAAAACATGCGCTTGAAGCTTGAACGAACTCCCGTTGTGGTCATTCTCGGTATTTTCAATTCCTGGATTACGCCGGGTATCTCCAGTATATCAAGAGCTGGCTTCGCATCAAACATTCGCTCAAGACTGGTGCCTTTGGTTTGAAACTTATGGTGTCCGCCTGAGGTTACCATGTTCTTGTCGAGGACGGTAGGATTCTAGATCAAATACGTGAGTACCGTCGAAGGCCTGCGAAGTGGCATGTTTTTCTCGACAACACCAGCAAGATGTGAAACCGAGTGCAGCAAGGATATCATGGTGTGTGATCCAGAAACCGCAGCATAGACGAGACGTGAATGCGAGGGTGAACCCGTCATACAATACCGCGCGCAACATGAAGTTCTGACCTTGTTGAGATTGAAGTGCCAATCAACGATGGTCTTGAAGATTCTCGTGAGAGTGCTGTCGTCGAACTCAAGGAAGCAGAGAATGTTGAAGTGCCGAAGGAACCGCGGGGTGATGTGGTTCCTGCCCCCGCCAGGAGGTCCCATCGCGCCGACGACAACGGTGTCCACAACTGTCTGCCACGTCATGTCCTTCAGGTTGTACCTGTTCGGTTCGTAACAAGTCATCGGTTGAATGCGATACCCTGATTTTCGGCAACACCCGTTAGGACAGACTATCGTTCACGTTGAATTTGACTGAAAAACGCACTCGGTGTTGTTCCGGATGCTCATGGGGCTAGAGTTCGAGAGGTCTTTGGATCCAGCACAAAAGTCCAACCTGAACATTGTACGGGCGTCGGATTAAGGGCGAAAACAACGACGACGCGTCGTGGGAAAAAAATGGACCGCGACTCGGCGCCCAGATAAGCAGACGCGAGTAGCACACGTTCATGGACCGAAAACGACATTTTCCACCCGAACATCCAAAAATGTGCCAGCCCTCAATGTCATGAGAGCACCTCATTGCATCATCGATTGCTCGCGAACATGTGCGTAGAACATTGAACTTCCTCTCAGTCAAGCTTGAGAGAAACTCGGATTACATCGTTTCTACACGGAGAAAGTGCGATATGTACTGACATATTTAACCAAGTTCCCTGTTTCTCGCGTTTCGCTGTTCTTAGACCCCCTACCCACAGGAGAGCTTGGACAAGAAGGCCATCGTCTCACCAGCCGCCGTTGTCAATCATCTGCCGCAGGAGCTCGAGCGGGGGCTGAGCCCCGTAGGTCTCCACCTCAGGCATGTTGAGATCGTCCACGAATATGATGGCGGTCTGCCCCATGGGCGGACCGTATACACCTGGGTCGGGTTGGCCGCAGCACACGACAGGAGCGGAAGCAATGGAAATCAGGGCGCGTGAAATATCTCATGTTTGGGGCAAACTCTTTAGCGGCATCAACCCACCGGCGGGATAAAATTCTCATACTAGGCTTGGAACCACACAAAGATTACTTTCGGCTTGCGCCTACCCCTCAACATACTGGTAGAGTTGAACATGGGAACACGCCAGGGCACCTCCATTATATCATCATTCGCTACCATTCACAATCGGTTACTTAACACTGAAACACTGTACTACATCTCAAACCCCGCGGTGTTTCGTCTCTTGCCGCGTGGACTGCAACACTACCAGCAACGAAAAGCTTCTCTGGAGTTTCTTCAACCCCCTCTTTTTACCTTTGCGCCTTTTGTCGAGCTTTCCGTCAATGATATCTTGCGTCATGTTTGCGCTTGTCTTGGCGCTGAACCCCAGAGTCAGAGGCTTGAACTTGTCCTGGGCCAGTGCCTGTGCAAGGACCGGGTACACGGTTTTGTTTATCACCCGCTCCTAAACCCCGCAAAAAATAAAGCCATCGACTGTCAAGGGTACCGCTCTCTTCGCGCGAAACGTTGTGCGAGGGTGTATTGCACACTAGATTCAAGTCCTGAAGAAATCCGACGCATCCCGTCCTAAGCCGCGCTCGTCGCCACGGAAATCTGTCAAAGAGCGGTAGATACCAGTTTCGGGTGGTCCTGTCCATGTTGTATTTCTCACCTGAGTGATGGTCTTGAAAACATATGTCGACTTGCCGGTACCCGTCGGCCCGCACACAATCGTCTGCGCAACAACAACGGCAGCAGCATCCCGGGCGTTTCATTCATCATACTAACACCACGTCCATCGTGCTCGGCGAGTGCTCGGACAATTGGAAGTAAGAAGTTCAGAAAAACAACAATCAGGATGCTGCGCTTGGAGTCCTGAGCGAAACATTTCACTCCAATCAGCAAGAGGGGAGGATCAGGTAGCGGAATGGCACGGGGATTCCGCTCGATGATATCTGAAAGATGGAGAAGGGGTGAATCGAGTCAATACAACAAGGGTGAGAGAACCTTCGCACCATCAACATTCACTCGCAGGAACTCGACGTGCGTTCCACGATTATTCACCTTCTTGTCGCGGTTCAACAGAAGGGTCAAAAGGGAGTTGTACTGGGCCGTGTAGGCGTTCGGCACGACGATGTCTCCCATCGTGGCCGCGTCGGGAATCTGAAGCTCCGGCAGCATGTTCACCCACTGGACCCACTCCCCCCGCAATGGGTTGTAGAAGTGCGCTCGAGGACCGCCGTCCCGTACCGGGCACGGATTGGAGAGCTTGCCGGAGAACGCTCTTCCCTTCTCGGCGAAGTTCGGTGGGCTCCATTTTCTGACCTGAAATTCCGAGAGAGGAAAATGGAACACGAAAACACGACGAAAAGAGTTGTAAATCCCAAAACTCCAATCATCAAGTGGTTTCTTTTTTTCCTGGTTCAAACGCGTGAATAAGAAGTGCTCCGTAGGAACAATAATGTCTGAGGTGCGACGTACGTGAGAAAGTGCGGGTATCACCCACGACGTGCAACGTATCGTTCGACTCGCATTCGAGGGCAAGTCGATGTCGGCATCACAAATGAAATGAGAGAACACCGGTGTCGGTGTAAAAACCCAACAACAACAACTAGACAAGAAGCCTTGGCTCTCTTGCCCGCCTGTTCTCGCCCCCTCTCGTAAACTCGGAGACCAAGCTACCGCAGAATTCAACTACAGAAGCGTCGTTGTAGCACACCCGCACACCCGTTTGAGCGCGGTAGTGTACACCAACAGCACCTTAGGATCGCAGAGGTCACTAACCTAACCATGTTGTTAGGTCATTTAACAAGCGGTGTGCGTTCAGAAGGCGTATGAGTCTTTTTGCCACTCCCGCGCTGTCTGCACCAAATGCTTTCAACAAAATTGAAAGAACGGTTTTATCTCTCCGAACAACCACCCATGACTACTCCTCGAGCATCCACCATAGAGAGTGAAAAACTAGCCCATGCACGCAACCCTCCAATGCATCGCCTGCTACTCATAAAATCCTCGACCTTCCCCGCACCTGAAGCGCGTTGTTGACCCCTTCCCACTCGTTTTCGATCACTCCCAGATCGGCGACGATGTTGTCCAGGAACTCCAAGAACGCCTTCTGACCGGCCTCGACCCCGGTGCTGCCCAGCGACCATACCAGGCCGAACATAAAGCAGCACTCTATGTGCTTCGCGCGCACGGCAAGCGTCTTTTTTTTGTCGCGAGCAACGGGACGGCCGCGGCAGAGGGAGCGGGAAGTAAGGGGAGCTTTTATGTCTGCTTTGAAAGTATGTCATGAGTAGAGTAGGTTGCTTCCGCCTCGACGGGGAGATTTTCGACCGTCACCCGTTATCGGCACGGGGGGCGAAAGTTCTGTCCTCTCGCAGTGCCTTTTGTGCGAGCGAAACGACGCAGGATGTGCCGCAGGTGAAACGGGTTTGCTGAACTAATTTCGTCCATCAAACTACATTGCTGCCTCCATTCGGTTCCTCAACAAACCAAGTCTTACTTCGCGTTCGTTGGGCGCTCTGTCATCATCATCAACGATTCGTGCGTGTTTCTCGGTTTCTCACAAGTTCACGCGCGCAGCACGACAGGATATTGTAAGGCACTGGAAAAACGAAAATTGTTTTCAACATCACCTACCAAACGAGATAGTACGCCATAGTCGCAACTGCACAGGCAGCAATCCAACGCGTTGACTACAAAAAAAATGCCTGAAGCCCAGCTACTGGGAAGGTGAGTAGCTAGTCGACCGTAGGGGGGGTATGGTAGGTGAGTGAGTATGTAGTGCACGGCTTCCTGTTCCCTAGAGGCTGGGAAAATCCTACAACTCAAGGCGTCGATCGAAAGCCACACCTTTGTGTCCATGGCCTCTGCTTCCTCGGCACCCGCGGAGGCCTTCGACTTCGATAAAGACTGCTTGCGGCCCCCGGCCTCTCCCCCCCGGGTCGTCTCGAATGCCTCTTCTAGCTGGCACTCCATGATGTTTATGAGGGACTGCACCAGATTTGTGTCTACGGTTGGCACCTTCAAAGGATAGAATAGAAGGACGGTGTCGATGCTGCGGATTCAACATGCTTGAAAAACCTCAGAGAGCGTGACTTTTCATAAACGAGGGCAAATTGTTATCTTCAGTAATTTCAACCAAGGTCGCTCAGGATAATCTCCCTGCGCCACTCGTGCTGTCCCGGGCGCCATGGTTGTTCAAGAGAATAGCCGAAAAGGCTTTGTTAGAACAGAATCGCCTTCCGAGCAAACAGGACGGCACCAGTGCCGACAACAACGACGATGTCTCACCATCTCAGACACCTCCCTCCTCAAGAACGCCAAGCATGGCTCCACCAGCCAGGCGAACAGTTCGCGCACCAGCAGGCACTCGTTCGCTGTCAGAGTTAATTTTGTCGGCCCGTTGGCGGCGGATGGCTCGGCAGTGGCGGCAGTGTCGTCCCCTGCTTCCCCCGGTTCCCCTTTCTCCAAAGCGGAGAGATCCTTCCCTTGGTGACTGGGATTTTTTTTTGCAAACAACGCAAGACGCAACGGGAGAGGGAGTGGTAACTGTAGGGTTAAAAAAGGCCAAGGAATCAGTGTTGGTCCGAAAGTTATGTTTCATCACTGGCGCGTAGCGTTCCTCATGCTTGCTGCCGTCCCAAGGTCCATGTTTTTGTAGAACCCAGTGGCAGTCTTGAAAGTTTGCAAGCAGTGAGACACGTCCGACATGGCTCTCACCGTCTGATCCAGGAGTCCAGGATAGGTTGCCACCCCAACTTTTCTGGCTCCATGTAGATCATCCCGCAACGGCTGACGGTGGCTGGAGAAGCTACGAGAAGGTCCATGGGCTCGAACATCATCGACATCACGCCCGACATGGCAATGATCTCTCCGCTCATGAGGCACAGCTGGTGTGTTGAGGGGTGGATGGGCGAAGAGATTTTTTGGGGATAGTCTGCGAGGAACAGTTGTGCCCGAATGCCGTATCGCAATTCTCCTTCCGCTAATGAGGAACGGACATTGTTGTCCGGTTCACGGTTTGGGAACGGGTACCGGGAATGAAGGCGGCGATGGGCTACGTATTGAGTTAGAGATACAACGAAGGATGGTGACCAGTCTCTACCATGCATGGGGCAGCTTTTGTCTAACGCTATACACACGCCGCAATGTATTGCCCTCGAACACTTGCGTGGTATTTGTTGTTCAGCAGTCTCACGAATGCCTCTTGGACGATGGAAAGTGCTTGAGTTTAATGGTGGTGTTCTGGTGTTTGCCCCAGTTTCGTGGACCGAATCACCGTCATTGCCACCGGGTTTCCGACGTCGTCTACGGAAGACTAAATAGCTCCGTGAGTCAAGTGTTTCTTTCCTGCGCAAAAAAAAGTCACCAAATATTTGAGCATCATCTGTTCCTAATGAGTAGTCACATAGTGTTGTCAAGCACGTCTTATGTGCTCAACGAACCTCGGTCTATTCCGTGCAACTCTGTGTGGAGAAGAAAATACGGACGAAACATTTGCACAACTAGGGTGCATTACAGTACCTTTTTGTTGTCGTCGAGAACGGTGTTCATGTTTTCGATCCAAATGGCGTCCACAGGACCGTCGAATAGGATCCACTTGCGGTCTCCCGGTTCGCCCACCTGTCACAATGAAAGAGTCATCTTCGTTTAACTGGAGATAAGATACAATGGCCCAAATATGAATAGCACCATACACAAATACACGTTTCCTCATTACCTGTCCGGCATCGTCAAAGGACCTCATGGGGATTTTGCCATGCATGAGGCCGTGATGCACGACTTCGAACGCCTGTTTTATCGTTCAAACATTTGTTTAGATCGTCATCAACATTATCAACAAGAACAAGTGCTGCTGACAACAACAACGTTGATGGTTGGAGGAAACCTTCGAACACGCTCCGTCGTCACACCTTGTTCGAGGCGGCGTTCCGGTACTGAATGGCGAGGACTCCGTCCGTCCACTCGTGCGAAGTGGGATCGAACTGGCCGTACAGCTGCCCCATCGCAATGGACTTGGGGTTCATCAGGAACGGTATTACCTTAGACCAGCGGACATCCTCGGGGTATCTGCCAAAATTCGTTTATTGTGCATGATGCCGGTGAGGAAGCAGAACTGGGACAGTCAAAGATGGAAGGTTCTCGTTGAGTATTGCGTTTGAGTTTTTGCCCATTGTGTTAGAGCTTTAGCCCTTACAGATGAGGTCGTCAGACACTGAAAGAATAGAGGTTGCATGCACTTAAATGACGCGAAATCAACCCTTGGGGTAAACGTTGGTATGGGGCAAACTCAAGAGGAGAGTATTTGTTGCTTAGAGACATGCCGCATCGGGCCATTTTTCCGTCTCCATGCACACTACCTTCCGATGGACCATGCGGCGGTAGAGTGAGTACAGGCAGCACAAAACAAACCAGCATGCTTGGCGACACCCGCACATATGACAATGCGAGGGTGGATACGCTCTGGCATCGGTTGGCCACCAACCGTTTCGCTTTTCAAGAACGCTTCTGTTGAGCGAATCTTCGGTGATAATTCTTGAGTCCAACGGATCGAACGTACGTGTGAATCGGCGTGGATCTCGTCAATCGCACCTCGTGTGGAGGAGACCGAGGGCGAACGCCAGCACCTTCCACGCCATGGTCTTGCCCGAGAACGGCAGCCCGACGATCATGAAGCCGTGGCGGACCACCATCATGTCGTAGATCTGCACGACCTTCTCCCAGAAGTACGCCGTCGGCTGGAGGTTGTAGTGGTTGCACCCGTCGTTGAACGCCTGGGACGGTGACGTGCGGCGATCGTGCGCAACTTTAGGCATAGTATATCCTCAATAAAGAACACAATGTTCCAGGTGCCAGGTCAGGTGCATGGGGTGGAGCTTTGTACGCCCCCTGGAACCACCAAGAGAGTGGTGCACCGATCGGTTCAGAGACGTGCCCCGCTCGCAATCAAGGCGGACAGAGGTTCTGCTGAACCATGCTTCCAAACAATGTGTGGCTTTGCACAAGATTCCCTGACAGAAGATACATATTTCCTAGCTTCTGTTGTTGTTCTCACTTTTCGCATGGCGTCCCTGTCCGGGTCGGGCACCTTCACGCCGGGGAAGAGGTCTGACACGATGCCGTTGAACAGAGGGACGTCGAACCACAGAAACTTGGGCAAGTTCACGTCTATGATCGACCTGAAAAGGGGGTTCGGTGAAGATACACCAGACCGAAACAAGCGACCGAAGGAAAGGGGGATGGGTCTTAATCACGGTGTTGACCTGTTCGCTTGTAATGTCGACTCCGCCAAAATTCGAGATCGTATTAGGAGCCCTCCCTCACCGACACCAAGAGAGCCACGCCACCCGTCTCACCAACAAAATTAGAGTTGTTGCTGTTTGTTATCCTCGCACGAAAAACCTTTTCGATCTCTTTACCCAGCACCTTCATCTATCCGTACTGATCGACCGAAGTCACAAATTTAAAGCCCAACACAAGTGGCACGAAACTTTGTGGTCCTCGCGGGAAACAATAAACCTTCCCTCCTTTGCACTAAGAAACGATGCTCGCCCCATGAACGACGAAGTACAGCAGTCTACACCGCACAATTGACTGTTCTCTCGTTATACCTCAGGACCAAGATGTCCTCCGGGAGGTGGGCGTCGGAGCGCTTCAGGTTCCCCGCGGCGCGCAGCACGGCCACCACCGCGCGCATGCCGTAGTCGTAGTGCGACTGCGAGGAGAGCTGCTCGGAGCAGAGCTTGTAAGTGGTGACGATCTTGACCGACATCTTCTTGGCGTCCGTGTACCCGAACGAGTACAGGATGATCTCGCTGATCATGCCGTAGTCGGGCACCATCATCGCCACCGTCCGAAACAACACCTAATCCGTGACAATGATCGGGTCGGACGAAAAGGAATACGTTGACTGATGTGGCACGGTGGGAATTGTTTTTTCGGCATATGGGATGATGGCGCGAGGTGTGATACGTAGGTGGTAGAAGCAGTAAATCACGGGACCGCTCCGTGCGGTATGAATCTCGGTGCGTTGGTCTGCTCTTAATTATGAGCCAGAGAGGTCGATTGACTGACGTTTGGGCGGTGCACGTCGGGAGAGCGCCCCGAACTTGTCGATAATCATACCCGAGAATATTCTGAGCAACCTCCTCTCGTCTAACCCTATGAGATATTGACTGCACTATGGCACCTTTTGGAAGTAAGAGGGAAAGTCTTTGGTTAGAGGACACTCAAGCCACGGGAACAGCGAGATCAAGGTTCTGGATAGAGATCGGTGATCTCCTCATGCGTCGAGCTCTGAGAAATGCATGGCTTCTCCATGCTGTACAACAACCAATGCGTCACACGCGAAACGATTGGACAGTGGGATCCAGCCGAGGGCGAAAGGGCACCTTCAAGTTGTCGGGGAGCTCGGCCCGGCCGGCGTACCCCGGGTTCATTGTGATGAACGGGCAGCACGTGTGCACGAGGTTGAGCTCGGTCCCTTCGAAGACGAAGCGTTTGAGGCCTCTCGCCTTGGCCTGCTGTATACACAGCACCTGGCCGAGAATGCAACCCAGGGTAACCACACGTCGTGTGCAGAGAGCGGTCAACCTCCTGCAGATATGCTGATATAAGTCCCGGTGGTTATGCTGGCACGACCTCGCAACGTTGTGGGCGGGCGACTTCGTCCGAATTTCGGTGAACCCACACGAAATGGCACAACACCCACGTCTCACCCAACATGCAATGTACGTGAGCACACAAAGTTCGACTTCACGATCGACGATGAAAAGGAACGGGTGTATCCTTCTCGAGATATGTGAAAATGAGGCATGGACCGCTGAAGGAAGTTTGAAAACAACAGTTTTCTATGTGCCCTTCCTTCTATATGACCCAGCCTTGTTCGTCGAATAACATCCCGAAACGTGCGAGAACCGGTGTCCAGACTAAGGAGGGGGGGTGAGAACCTATTCGAAGCTCTTGTCAGCATCCCCTACCAACAGCAAACAGGGAATGGAACATCAAGGAAAATCGCCCTGTACCTGTTGTGCCACCACCGAGAGCACCTCGAGCTGGATACGGTTAAATTCGTCGAAGCAGGCCCACGCGCCGGAGGACGCGAGGCCTAGTCCGAGCGAATGACGTCAGCATGGCACCGACCAGGGTTAGTCGTTCCAAACGATGACCCGAACCTAGTCGCCTACACGAGGTGTAGTTATACCGTGCCGTGTACTCCCACGGAAGCATTGGGTACGGGGTGTCGGTATCGTTGCCGGAAGCGAACGGATATACCGGAGTCCAGGGGGGAATTGAGGGAGCGATCGCGACTGACATTAGCCTACGTTTCAAAATAACGGGTACCTTTGAAAAACTTCCCCATAGCCAAGTAGTCCAGGCCATCGGAACAGTTGGTGACCACACACTGGATGGCGATGGCCTTGCCCAAGTCCTTCGTCGTCTCTGTCTTGCCGGTACCCGCGGGACCCTCGGGGGCTCCGCCGAGATTAAGGTGGATCGCTCCCATGAGTGTGCGGTAACACCTTTCCGTGATGAGGGGACACGATTCGCCGAGACAACAATTACCGAACAGACAGACATAATTTTTTTGCCACATTTGTCATAGTACCGCCTGTCTGGTGTGTGGCCCGGACCGAGGACTTGAACATGAGGGTTTACGGCAGAAGGGAGCGTACCTCAATATCGTCAAAGGTGCTCGTAACTCCCGCTGAACGCACCACACCGGGCGATTGTGTCTCTCTGTTGCATGTACGCAACGGTGACGTTTTTCTGAGATCAAGTGGCATGCCCTGTTTTTTCTCACCTGTCCGTGAGGGGTGTGATGACCAGTCGGCCGTTGTTTCCCAGGTATTCGTACCCGTACAGCTGGATCGCGTTGATCATCTTGCACGTGATCGAGCCCGGTTCTCCAGAAAAGGCAGACTGTCCCCCCACCTCCCAGTAGTACCTGTTTTCGAGGAATTTGAATCGCATTAGCATCCAAGCACACTCCACCCGCTTGTCGGCTGACCATGACAAACTGGTGCGCTGTGCCCTAGATTTGCAACGGGGTACCAAGGCGCCAAACGCCGCAATCCCATGGATCCCCTTCATGTACTGCTCTGGAGTGACACGCAGCAACACCCATGTGAGCGGGCAGAACGATCTCATGTTTCGCCCCCCGGACGCCAGACGAACACAAACATTATGTGGGCGTTGGAGCTTCGGCGAGGTGTTCCGTACCAGAGGGGATTCCCTCCTCCCAAGAAAAAACACACACCACACACGGCACTACACTTCATGTAATCGCGTAAACGCCGAGCTACACCGCACGCGGTACGGCATACCGGAGCTGCGCCAGCCAGTCGAACTCTCCGACGTCGGAGATCTTGAGTGAGGCGAGCTCCTCGGTGGTGTCCCGGTTGTGCACGTCCATCACGACCATGGCCCCGAGGGACGTCCGCAGGTTCTTGTTGATGTCCGTCCGCACGAGCTCCACGGTGCGGAGCAGCTCCTCGCAGGAGAACTCCCAGTGCTTCTTCAAGGCTTCCGGGTCCTCTTTCATGTGCGTGATGACGGTCTCGAGGGTATGCGTCCACGCTTGCTGGTTGACGACCAGCATCACCTGTGCGCGACGCGGAATCCGGAAGTAGCGTGTGAACCGCACTACAACATATACCCAGAGGGAGCGATGGAGTCCTTCGGAGCTTGGCCGCCGGCCACGGTGGAGTTCAACGAATGGTCCGAAGAATGCCTTCGGATCTGAGCACTGCCGCTGAGATGAGGAGGTGCCGTAGTGTGGAGCTGCGAATGGCTTGGCGACGGGCAGGATGTCCCTCAGTGGAGACACGTCCTACCCGCGAAGGGGAAAATTCCACTCCAGACAATCGCCCTTTCACCCTAGGTAGAAAACTTGAGACCCCTCCATCTGGTCTTTCGATCTCTCGTATCTCGTAACGTGTTTCGAAAAGCGTACCGGGGTACCTAGGCATGAGCCCCAAACACACCGCTACATAGTAGAACCGGAAGGAGCACCCGATTGTGCAATGAGATACAAACTTGCACCTACTACTCTCCTGCGTCCCGTCTACCACAGCCGGTGGTGCTTTGCCATTCCACACCGCTCGCCGAATGTATGCCGCGACCAGTCATTGACAAAGGCTCACCTGTCCCGGCCATTTTTGGACCCAGTCCAACCTGTCGGAGGACGCATGAGAAACCATGGACGTGTCGATGGAGTAGGCCAGGCCCTTTTTCATCATGATCTCCACCTCCACGAGCCAGCGCTCCACGTTTCCGCCAGAGTTGTTCGGGTTCACCATCGTATGCTTCACCTACAGTTCAATATTTTCCGTGGGGTACAGCAGGTAGGTTTTCGCCGGAGAACGAGATGCAATGCACACCTTGTCAAGGGGGAAACCGCTTGCGACCGTTCTTGGTGACGTCAGGCTGGCATTCACACTGAAATTTGTTGCAGGTGCGAACCTCTACTCCCGATACGATCCCCAAGCAACCGCCACGAAAAGCAGCCATGTTGTGCTCGTCGAGATACTCCAACGAACATCAGATGCCGTTCGGCACGGGCGACAACTCCATCCTCTGTACCAGTACAACGCACGAACGATTTTCTCCACCTGTCGTACGGAAAACTATCGCCAAGAGTCCTAGCGGCGACAAGGAGAAACACGCCGGTGACCTTTGAACAGGCGGGAGCGGGAAGTGCACAGTCAACTCGCTTGCAAGCAAGCCATCGGCCGACCCTGATGCTAAGACAGACTATTGGTAGCAACACATACACCTCGAGCAAACATACACTTCCAACGAAGACAAGCACACGGGGTTCATTGTGTGCCGAACCAAAGGCAAAGCTACATCACAACCTGCCGAGGTGGCAGAGGTAGCAACAACTTCATAAAACACACCACTCATACGCACTATCGCCAGAAATGAACAACCTGCTCGTAGGGGAAGTCAATCCGTTCGTCCCCGGGGTCCAGGCAGGCGGTGATGTCCAGGTTGGGCTGGAATTCCAGCTGCGAGATCCCGTCGAAGCACTTCTTGAGGTGCGGCTGCACCCTGAGCGGGTCTTTGGTCTCGGCGAGGATCTCCAGAAGCTCGTCGTTGGAGAGGAAGTAGAACCTCGGGAAGGCCAGGCGTTTTGTCTCGAGGTAGTCGTTGAGCCCCTTCTGGATGACGTCGAGCTTCGCGTTCGCGTCCTGCAGGGCTTGCAGGAATCCCTGGCGCCTGGCCACGGCGAGGACGGCGGGGTCCTCGAAGGTCTTCTGCATGTGCTCGCGCCACGTCTGGTCCACCGACTGGAACAGCCGTCCCTGCGGTTTATTGCCAAAGAAGCGTGTTCGAGGGCGTCAAAGAGAGACCGTGGTGTCGAACAGAGGAAGTCTCGAATCACAGAGATCATCGCTGTTGCAGTGTGATTAACGAAACGCCGACGAGTCCCTCATTCGTCTTTGCCCTTGCGCTCACAACGCGTCTAGCCGGCCAATAGGGACGCATCGACTCCTACGGTGACGTTGCTGATGTGCCTCCCAGTTGGAAGCACGAATGATGTTGTCGTTGGTTGGGCTGACTGCCTTGTCACCCAGTGTACTACTGTACGTTATCTAGACGTCAATTCCAAACTCGACCGACACTCAACAACAAAACATTGAAGTCCTCGTCGTGACCTCGGGTGATTCACAGTGTTTTTCCTCTCATATCCATCGACATTTTTTTTCCAAAACAGAGGTCAATCAAGGTACCCTTGTAGGATTAGAAGGGGAAGAAAAATATTGCAATTCACTCCGCACGTTTTGCGAACGCTAGCTTTCTCACAGCTCATTTCTTCTGTTGAACTTTCGAGCCGAGTTGACGGGTCGTGGGGTAACAAAAAAACATCGCGTATACGTGTCCAGATCAAGCGACGGCCATTCGTGTTGACGGCCGGGCAACGGGATACCGGGCGAGTGGTCTCTGGGCGATGAGAATAAGCTGCAGCCTGAAACAGACTGCTACAGTATACCGTTATTCACCGGATAAGTTGAAGGTACGCGGGCACATACCGACCCAATGACGCTAAAAGGAAAAAAACACCCTAAATAACGGGGGAGAACAGCTATTCTAGGTGTCCATAAGGCATCCTTTCAACGAGGTTCCTATTAACTGCCGGTAAAGCTGTCGCCACCGCTTCTTCAAAACAAGGAGAATCGCGTACCTCTACGGGCATCTGCCGCATGATGTCATCCGATGAAAAGATTGGCTCCAGGTACAACCACGTCGCCTGCATCTTAAGCCAGTTGTCCATAATGTCCTGTAGATCGTTGAGCGTCTTCTCCCAGTCCACGATTCTGTCCAAAAACGGCCCTATGTACCTACAGTAGTTGATCGCACCGCGTCGGCCAACGGCCATTGTGTGCTTCGGTTATCAATACAAGCACGGCAACGTTTGTATCATACGACAGTGAAGTGGACTGGAACGGGTAGGTTGGCGTCGTTCTTACTGCATGGCCGTCCTTATTACGCAGGGTTTGGGGTTTCAGACAATAGGTCGAAGAAGCTTGAGGATGAAAACTGTTTTGGAATAGGGCATGTCCAAGCTACTCGCCTCAGAAAGTTGTGAGAGTTACACATGATTGTTCTAGCACAAGATGGTGGTTGAACCCACGGGTGCGTGCAAGTTCTCTGGTCTCGTCGCGGCTATTTGTAGCGGCGAAAGTTATAGCTGGCCAGGGGACCGATATCTTGTGGGGACTTGTTGTGATCTGTGGAGCCGCTCTTGCAGTGTGTGCATCTGTCCTAACGTGAATTCCTTCATGCTTCCCAATCACAGCTTCTTGTGTTACCTGTGGAACTCAAACCGAAGATAAGGATTCTGCGAGGAACAACCTCTTCGTAACACATCTTGGAAGGTTTCCTCCATGAGTCCTTTAGCAGGGGTTGCTTCCAGTGCTTAAAAGCAAGATTGTTTTCTCGTGGTACCCGAGCGAGAGCTTAAGCGTGATCCGTCGAGTATTGCGGCCGAATAGTTCAGAGTAGAGCAGCGTTGGAAAGGCATCCTCGACCCCCGGCAAAGGTACGCACTACCCCAATCCATCTCACCTCGATCCTCGCATGGCCTGCGTTTTGACGATGTGATCGTCCAGCAGCTGCTGCGTCTCATCCACGGACGCGAGAATCCTCGTGCCGGACGTGCGGTACTCCTTCGTCTCAAACACGAGGCCGCTCCACTCCTCCTCCATGATGTTCATATTGTTCTCTAAGGAGTACTCCTTGGAAGCGGCCACGCAAGTCTGCGAAAAGAACGGGTAGGAATCAACATCGAGGATGCTGAGTACTTGGGTGCAACACGAGTTTGGAGGTAGGGTCAAAGGCGAAGAGAGCGGCAGGGACTTTGACGCGTAGTTGACTGGGCGCACTTCGAAGAGTAGGACATCGCCGATAACTCTGAAAAATTGTTCCTCATAGTGCACGCGACACGTACCTCCTCAATCTCGGCGCAGAAGTTCTGGAGCCCGGCGTCGAGGAGGTCCCTTAGCACAAAGTCTTGCTCATACGGCAACGAGATACCCGTGGTCTTGACGATCTGGTGCCAGTGGCGCTCCTTGATGCCGGGGGAGGACATGAGCATCAACAGGGGCGCCTCGTCCTCGATGAAGTCTTTGATCTCCTTGGACAGGGCCGTTGCCACTGAAGTCGGGATAGCTCGTTCTGTGCCGACCTGCAAGGGTTTCAAGACGGCGGTATAGGGCGGGCGAGAAGTCGAAAACCCGAATCTACCAGAACGTGCTGCACTCCACATTACGCCGGACTGTCCGAGACTTGCACCTGGCCAAATCTCCGCGCTCTCCGCTTTGAGGACGAAAAAGAAATACACATAAAGGACAGAATGTCTGTTGAACCTGCCCACGCCAGATGGAACCAACTTGTGTGACTATAACAAGGCTGAGGCCGCAATCCCAAGCAAAGCTTACCTTCGCTAGCTCCTTCTCGGATCTCAGGGCCGCCCGTATCAGGTCGTCCGCCTGCCGCTCCGCCGCTTCGGAATCAATGTTTCGGAGGGGAGATTCTAGCCACGTGTGGTGGCTGTCGAGGTAGTCCTTGGCCGTCGTCCACAGTCGCGCCATGGGGTCTAGCGAATCCCGGAGGTCTGACAGCGGGGTGAGGTTGTCGGTCAAGGGCATGCCGAGGAGCGTCTCCTGCTCGAGGATGCTGTCCGCCTCGGCCTCGGCCCTGTCGAGCGCCTCCTGCACGGCGACAATTCGCCGGACACAGTTGTGCACGTCCCCCGGCACCAGGGACCCGGCCTCCGCTATCTTGTCGATCTTCTTGCCCAGGGCCGCGGTCTCCCGGAGGAGCTGCTCCTGCTGCCCCTCCACCACCATCTCGAGGTCCTGCTTGCGGCTGCGCTGGAGCTCGGCCGACCTCGCCAGGTACGCTTTGACGTTGTGCGGCCAGTTGTAGGTCGTGTGGAACAGCTGGAGGTCGTCCCGGGACAGGCGGAACCCTTGGTCGAGGAGGAAGTTCGTCCGGATGTAGACCTGGTTGGTGTACTCGCCCAGCAGGCCTCCCAGCCTCTCTAGCGCCTTGCGAGTGTACTCCTGAAGGGACTTGAGCTCCGCCGAGTCCGACGGCTCGGTCACGAGCTGGTTCACCATCTCCTGGTACTCCTTGCCGATGGCGGCCATGTGCGTCCGGTTGTCCGAGGCCACCTCCTCCATGATGAGCGTGTGGAGGGCGTTCGCCTTCTTCGCCAGCGACTCGGTCGCCTCGAGGCACTTCACCGAGAACATGGGGTAGTTGTTTAGATCCGGCACCGCCTCTCGGATTTCCAGCGCGAGGTGCTTGAGCCTCAGCGCGACCTCCTCGAGGGCGGTGATACCCGCCTGGGTGGAGTCCATCTGCCCGCGCTCTTGGAGAACTTTCTGCACCTTGCCCTCTTCGCTGCCGTCCATGAGACCCACGAAGGGCTCGAACTCCTTGAGCAGCCTGAGGGGTGCCGCCATGTGGGTCGCGATCGCCGCCCGGACGCGCGACTTCGCGTCCACCACTATCTCGTCCGAGAGAACCATCGTGCACGGGCCCAGGGTCCTCGTGCTGCATTCCGGCGGCGGAGGGACGAGGCTCTGGTCCACTCGGGGAAACCTCTGGCTGGCGGAGACGATCTGGTCAATGCAGGCGCACGCGTGGCCCTGGAGCTCTTCGAGGGTCGGCTCAACCGTCATGACCGTCCTGCTGCTCGCAGCAGCAGCGTTGCCGTCGCCGTCCTCGCAGTTTGCCTCCGCATCTGCTCCCTGTGGTTTAAAACAAGCGTGTACACATTGTCACTCTGCAATGATACGTGTACTTGTTCTGTCGCCTACGACAAAAAATGTGAAAATGTTCTGCCACCGACAGCCGAACCTTCTACAAGCTACGACATAGAAGTATTTCCTCTGCAATAACACATACTCCGGCTTTCTCAATGCGGCGGGAGCAGTTCGCAAAACACAAGCATATACGAACGTTTTTCTGCACATTTGACGCGCCTGAGATCGGCCTTCGATGTCGTCGAATGCATCTTCGTTGACGTGCAGCATCAGCACGAACGTCGCGTCTCCGGAATGGTGCGGGTGGCTCACGCGCTCGAAGAGGTGGACAAACGTCCCCAGCGAGCGTTCCACGGTGCCCCTAAGGTGTCTAGACATCAGCATGGACACGGACTCGAGAATCCCTGTCAATCTGGCTAAAGGGTCGAGGGCTCGCCCGGTTCGCCCCCCTGGCCGATGGCGGTTTCCCGCCCCGCCCCCGCCGCCGCCACGTAGACCAACGCTTCCCCTACCCGCGCCTCTTCCCGCGTCTCCGCTGCCGGCAAGCCCCGCTTCCAACTCCATCCTCCTCTCCATCAACGTCTGGGTCTCTTCCTTGTCGTCCCCGCTGCTGCCGCGCTCGGACGCGGCGCTGTTCCCTCTTGTGCGCCGTTCACCGGGGCCCCATTCTCTCGACGGGACGGCAGGACTTTGCTCGAACCACTGGTCGAACTCCTCGTCCGCGTCTATGTCATCGACGCCTCCTAACCCGTCCCCTCCCTGGGTGTCGCCGCCTGCTTCTTCCCGGAAACCCGGTCGAAGCTGCACTGCGGCGCCGTCAAGGTGCCGCCCAGTATCGTTCCACCCTCCTGCTCCTCTTGTGCCCCCCATCCCGCCCCCCTTTCCCTTCATCGCCTGGATGGCTTGAACCAGGGGACCCACGTATTGCCCCACGAGACCCGCGGCGTCCGAGAGCCAGAACTCCTGCATTGCCTCTCTGCACTCGTTGGCGCGCCTCTCCATGTGCGAGCAGAACGAGTCTAGGCTCATCGGCAGCGTGGACCAGAAGGTGGCCGTCGTGACGTCGGTGAAAAGGACGTCCGCGTATACCTATGGCAGCGGTCGGAGCGAACGTGACACAGAAGCATGATACAAGTTCATCACCACACAAGAATTTATGTCATACTCGGTCGCATTATCTACATTCGTGAAATAGGCCGACTGCTTTTCGTGTGTTGATGCTGTTCACGGCTGAAGATACAGATCTTGGATTACACACGCAGGATCTCCGCGTGAACTGCGAACGCAGTCCACGCGACGCAAGGGTGGGAATGTGTGTACTGCAAGCGACCCGCTTCGCACAAACGTAACATCTGATGCACCATGTAGGATATGTGCCGGAACTGGGTGAACGCCTGTGCACACCGTCTTCACCATCTTCATGCCCTTCAAAGTAGCATGCTCCGCGGGTCACACGTGGCGCTCTGCCTCACAATAGAAAGCTTCAGCAACCTCACCACATCGCTGGAACCCCCGAAAGTGGCCGTGTCCCAGTCGCCCGGAACCACCCCGGAATGCCACAGCTTTTCCAGCCCTACCATGACCGTCTCCACCGAGCAGAGCTTACGCTTCAGGAGCAGGGCGGACCGGCGCACGCGAGCCCGGGAAACTCCGGTCTGCCGCAGCACCCTCCACTCCGGGATAAGGTATTCCTGGCACTGGTACCACCTGGGGCCGGCCGTGAGATGCTCGCGCTCTATACCCAGCGCCTTCCGCCGTTCGGGATCTTTCAGCTCGTAGTCCACGACGGTCCTCGCCACTGAGACGGAGTGCCCAACCTGTACGTCCTCCAGCATGCTGTTGACGGCGGCCTCTGCGTAGGCCTGGTAGGCACCCAGCTCGATACCGGGGATGAATCGAAGCTCGAAGGCTAGACGCGAGGTTATTCCATCGACCCGTTCCGGGGGAAGCTCGAGAAGGGGGGACTTGGCCCCGGCGCCGAGGGCGTTCGACGAGCCGTTTAGCATCCTGTCCTCCACGTTCACCCAATAGCGATCGATTGACTCCTTTTGCCTCTCCGCTTCGTCCGCCACGACACCCTTGCCTCCTTCGTTACCGCCACCTGCAGCTCCTTTGTCACCTGGGGTCTCGTCCTGGCCACCACTATTGCCGACTTCTTCCAGCACGGCCGGGTTCCACGACCGGAAGTCGTTCACCGCGTACCCCCCTCCCCCCTTCGAACGGGCCCTCACCCCTCCGCTAGACGGCGTCACGCTGCTGATGGACGGATTAGCATCGAGGAGCCGTCTCCCTCGCGGAGGCGACCGCATCTCCCTCAGCTGAGTCCGAGTGTCCTGCGCTGAATCTATTACGACTGGCTTGAGTTTCCCTGGCGAGTCTAAGTCATCTCCCCGCTCACTACCGCCGCTGGTGGGCGAGCCGAACGCCTCCGTAGCGGTGGAGCCACCGGTCGGCGAGGGAGACTGGTTTCCGCCCCGTCCATCTCCTGCTGAGGACCTCCCGAGCGACAAGGTCGCACTGAGCTTTCCACGCGAGGAAGCGGGCTGGAGGGCCAGAGTCTGGAGGATTTTGCGGGACTCTACCGCGAACGGCGCCGTGACTAGCTTACCACCGGCCACGGCGTTGCGAGTCCTGTTGCTAGCGCCGCCACCGCCGACAACCCCGATCCCTCCGCTTCCGCTCCCTGCTGGGGCTCCAGCGGCAACGGCGAGGGTAGCGGCCGCCTTTGCTACCAGTTGGGCCGAAGTTGACGTCAGCGCTGCCGCGGTCGATGTGTACAGCCTTCCTATGCGGTCGCTCGGGCGGTAGTACCCGGTGCTTGCAACATCGGAGTATGCGGTCGGGACATTCGCTTGCCGGAGCCCCCGCGCTTGCGACAAGCTGTGGAAGCTTTTGTCGTGGGAAGCGGTGCGAATGAGATCGGCTGCGCTGGAGACCTTGGGAAGCTCATAGAAGGAGCCCATCGAACCCAGCTCCTCGAGGTTGGCTTGCTTCCCGTCGCCGTGTCTATGGTTTGACGTGATTGTATCATTGAAGAGTACACCGGACTCCTCTGCAGGTCCTATAGCGTGGCTGTCGTCCAGATGGTTGGTAAACCTTGCTGTTACGGTGACAGTAGCGGTATCGGTAGTAGTGGTGGTAACTCTTTCCAGTTCTCCGCTGCTCCTGTCCTTGCTTAACGTTGCATTTCGCTCAATTTCAGAGGTGGAGGTTTCGGCTTGGAAACCCCGGGCTTTGGCTGCGGTTGCGGCAGCTGCGACGTTAGCCTTCCTGGCGGCGATAGACCCCTTCAACACGCCGAATCGAGAAGTATTCCCGTACAATAACCTTGGCGCGTTTTTCCCGAAAGAGGCTGCCGGTCCTTTGTCGGCGTCGGTGTTGTCGACGCCGCCTGCCTCGTGCTCAGACGATGCAAACATAGGCATGGGCTGGAACAGACCTTCTTCGTGCCAATCGTATTGTGGCTCCGCCATTGCCTTCGGTTATGGTACTTTCCAGTGGGATACCTTCGTGTAGATAGGATAGCCCGAGAGACCTCCTGGGGTGCGTGGTAGAAAGGCACGAACACATCGGGGAATGCCGCACAACCTTTAATGCTGCATACATCTCGGTAGACCGAAGGAGTCGATATTATGTAGGCTCATCCGACAGGTGTACATGCCAGAAGCCGAAATACGGCAGTTATTTTGCAGAACTGTGCAATTCTGACCTTCCCCCCGCCCCCCGGTGTTTGCCATCGGGGTTGGGTTTTCGTCGCTTGGCAACGACGTTGTAAATCAAGCCAATTCACTTCGTGAACTCGGCAACCAGGTTACCGTTTCCTTTTTTTACCTCTGTTTTTCTTTTTGGCGATAATCATAATGGTGGTCGAGTGGATCATGTTGTGCGGGGTGGAGAAGCCTCAGTCCGCGCAAGGGGGATGATCG
>CACKRE030005205.1:16192-44179 GCA_902602495.3 Ectocarpus sp. CCAP 1310/34
CCCCCCCCCTTTCTCTCACACACACAATGTCTTCACCTTCAGGATCCCCACCCTCTGTTCCTTCTCCGCGCTAGTACTGTATATGTTTGTCTCAATTACCTAGTGGGGTCCTCTTTCATGACCCATGCAGTACATAACCCTATAACAGTTGCGCCTTCTATTGCCCCCCCTCTCGGTAATGTGTGCGTAACTACATAATATCTGTTGGATTAGCCCGTCTGCGTCCTTCACCGCTCTCGCTCTCTCTCCGGCACACCGTCGTGTTCATGTGTGCATGCACGTGCGTGCTGTTTTGGCGGAGACCACCCAGTCGGGGAAGGCGGTGCCTACCTTCTCTCCGTCCGTCCGTCCGTCTCGCTGCTGGCCGACCAGGAGCTGACGAAGTGGGACTGCATTGCGGGGGACGGCGACTGCGGGACCACCTTCAAGAGGGGTGCGGAGGCTGTGCTGGCCGAGCTCGAAGCGGGCCGGCTTCCCACCAGAGATCTGCGCGCGCTGTTGCGGTCCTTGTCCGACAGGTGCGCTTACCGTATAGTAGGTGTGTTGTATCGTCCCCCAACCTGATGACAATGGGGAGTGGAGTGTTGTCGAGTGCGCAGCAATTTCAGTGGTATGTGACCACGCGTCTTTGACACCATTGGCATGGTGCGCTCAACAGCAGTGACATGTTCCCCTCCCTCGAAATATCAACGCCTTTGCTTGGTCGCCGGAACCGGTCGCAGCCAGCAACAACCACTTCTCGATCTTCATCCCGTTGCACTCATTTCGCCGTCTTGTTTGTTTTGTTTTCTACACCATGGGGCTTTAACTTGTGCTCCTGCAATCTCTCGCCACCGCCGTCGCACGCATGCAACACGACAGCGTCGGCGAATCGATGGGAGGCACGATGGGAGGGGTGCTTCAGATTTTCTTCAGCGCCGGAGACGCCGCCCTGTCATCACCTCCAACACCACCACCATCATCATCGTCGTCATCATCTCAAGAACAAGCGCAAGAGGGCGGAGGGGCAGCTTGGTGCCGTGCTTTCGTGGCTGGGGTCGTCGGGGTGGAGTTCTACGGGGGTGCTAAGGCCGGGATGCGGACGGTGTTGGACGCGATCGTGCCGGCCGCGGAAGTCCTCGGACGAAAGGGGCCCTCAGGTGGGCGGGGAATTGCTAGTTAGTTGCGATGCGCGTGTTGCTTGTGCGGTGTCATGTACATGTAGCGTGTCCGGGCGGGGGGCGCGTCTCAGGACGAAAGGGAGGGAGCGTGGTAGCGTGGACAAGGCAAATGAGGAAGCGGGGGTCGCTTCACAGCGGGGGTTATGTCGTTATTTGGCAGTCGGTCCGTCTCTTGCTGACTATGTGTTGCCGCCTGCCACCAGTCGTGCCATGAAACCGCCCATCCTCGTCGTGTTGGGGTGGTGGTCTCTAGAAACAACTCCCGGTTGCAGCAATTAGGTACTCGCTGCCCCCCCCGCCCAGAATATTGTCGTCAACGTAAGGAGTTCTCCGACACAGCAGTTCTCTCAAGACAACCTTTTATCTTCCTCCACTTTTTTCCTTGACGGTGTTGTTCAAATCGATCAGCGTTCGGGGAGGCTGTCACCGCGGCGGAGGAAGGGGCGGAGGCCACGCGGGGCATGGAAGCACTAGCGGGGCGCGCCAACTACGTGGCCGCGGAGTCTCTGGAGGGAGTGCCCGACCCGGGTGCGAAGGCCGCGGCCTATGCACTCAGGGCGGTGTTGGAGACCTTGTCGTCCGGATGATGACGACATTGACGAGAATCGCTTCTTGCAACGGCGCTCTGCTGAAGAAGATGTGTCACTATAAAGTATATCTTCGTGACCTGCTCTGGGACAGCAGTCCGCGTGCAACGATTGCCCATCTCTCTCTCCGAGCGGTAACCGTATAACTAGCTCATCGCTCTTGGCGGATGGCCGTGTGTCGCGAAGCGTGTTTTTTTTTTGCCAACGAATGCCTGCCAAGTTATATTGAAACTTTCATTTACTATTTGTTTGTCGAATTCGAATGGAAATCGCGATCGGGATGTGTTTTGGGGTTTTCCAGGGGGCACGTTTGCTATTGGGTAGGGGTGAAATTCCGGACGAGGTGGAATATGTCGGTGGTATCGTCGCGTCATGGGCACGATAGATTGCGCGCCTTGCTGTGTTTGGGGGCGGCGTAGAAAAAGGTGCGTGGTTCGGAGCCTCCGACGAACGTGATCATGACAGAGAACAAGATAGATAGGTTTGAAGGGTTGGCGAAACCAAGTAGACTTTGTCGGCGTATTTCTTGTTGAGCTTTTGTTTGTCGGGCTGTGCGGTTCTTGACGAGCGAGAGGAACACATTGACACTGCTGCTGTTTTGGCCACTTTCGGTCGCATCCAAGAGGATGGGGATGGGGCGGACGTGGAACCAAGCTTTGCACCCGCCGACTATTGAAAGAGTAGGAGGGTTGATGTGAAGGCTGATCCCTGGACCAGTTTTATCGCATCTCCAAAGACCCGGAAGTTTTGTCATTGTGTTCGAAGGTTTCTTCACGGTGTGAAACCTTTGCGACCTGGAAGAAATATTCAAATCTAGGAGACGCTCGATAGAGAGGACCCAGGCCACGACGACCCTGCGTTCCGCTTCAGGCTTGGCTGAGGGCGTTTAAAGTATTGCAAGGCGACCTGTGGGATGGTTTGTCGCGACTCGGGCGTTTGGCGAAAAAGAGTGCGTGGTTCGGAGGTTCCGACTGAACGTGATCATGTCAGACAGACAGACAGACGCAATTTCTTTTACGGCGCGGTGAAACCTCAATAAGGATATATCGTACCGTATGGATCTCTAGACGAACAGGCTTGCAACATAGTGGGGTCGCCAACTGCTTCTTCTGCAATATGTCCCATCTTTTCCCCGATTGCAAATGGGGGTCTCAGTCGTGTTGTATCTATCTAGCGATGTAGGCACCAAACGTGAACGGGTGATGTACGGACCCTACACCCCCCCGACCTGCCCTGCCTGTTGCAGTCAGTATTCTCAAGATAAACGTCTCAGGCGACTCCCAGTTGCATTTAGACACAACAAAACTCGATAGAAAATGGCCCTGACAGTAACTACTGTAGAGTCCTTCGTATTCACCCCGCTGTGTGGCAGTCTATCGGTTTGAGGTAGACGAAACACCAACGCCCCATCGCAAAGTCGTTGCGGAAACAAGACATTAATCTAGCAACCGAGTAGAGGTTACGACACCACGGCGGGTGTAAGTACGTACAAGCTTGCAGAGGTATGGCTTGGGAAACTAGAAGAAAGGAACAGACTGACGCTGCTCGCACGTGTTGCCCGCACCGAGACAACGAAAAAGAAACATCAAGTACACCAGTGGGATATAGTTGATTCCTACCACCCAGCCAGGACAAATGTCGTTCTCCACCAAACCAAGACGACGATGACGACGACGGCGGCGGCGGCGGCAAGCGTAAACGCATACATGCATTTATTAGCTTCTTGTTGGTTGAGAGGTTGAAGCATGTTTACCCGAGACTGAACGTAGAGTGGCCTCCGGGCGGAGCAATAACTCGAGACGACGGCCTGCCCGTGATGACATTCCCGCAATTCTGACTGTGCCCGCTAGCGAACGCGTTGGATGAGAGCGCAGCCTCGACCCCTCCTCCGCTGGACGGAGCGTATCCCGGGGTGAGACCCCCGCCCCCACCCCGTCTAGCCTTGCCTCTGTTAGCGACGCTCCTACCGGTCATGAGGCTCCGCTCCCCGAACTTGCCTCCAAACCCGCCGAAACCCTGGTCTTGGCGGGGATCGGTGTTGTTGTGGCATGCCGGTCGTGGATAGGACGAAGGCTTGTGGTCTCCCCCGTAGCCCGAGCCGTAAGCGGAGGAAGACGTGAGCCCGCCGTGGGACAAGTGTACCTTTTTGAAGAAGGGAGGCATGAGCAGGATTATGTAGCAATCAAGAGCATCCGGTGTGTGTTTTAACCGAACATTCACCTAGAAACAAACGTGGAGAGTTAATTAAGTAATATCGGCAGAGGAAAACACCACATGCTCTTACCTCGGAGGAAATTGGGAGGGTTCATTGGTGTCTCTCGACGCACGACCTGTTCAAGGAGTACCAGTAGAGGCCGGCCAAAGGTTTCCTTTCGCCGAGGGTAGTAGAGGGGGACGATACAGTTCCTGCCCATCAGCTCATAACACAAGCAAACCCTACTGATATTGTAGTCCTCACCCTTACTTGCTTTATCCTCAGCCAGGAACTTTTTGTAAAATGAACGTGTGTGTGAGAGTGCTACAGTACTGTCTGGCTGACTGACCGACAGACCGACTGACCCAGTGTCATTTCAGTATCGTTCTCGCACCTTGCTCGTCGGTGGGGCTTGTTGCGAACCGCTAGGACCGTAAACGGCATTGTTAGCAGTGACGCTGTCGTCTTCATGAGCGCCTCTCCTGTACCCTCCAGGCCCCTGGCTGCCGCTGGGGTCTACGCCGTCGCGAGTGATCGGCATGGGGTACGGGCTTTCTAAACCCGGAATCTCGTTGCTGTTGCCGCTGCTCAGGCGCGAAGAGGTCAACCCCACGCTGTTGCTGTTATCGTGATCGGAACAACACCAGACGAGCCGTGTGACGGAGTTAAGGATGCACTCATTGCCGTGCGCAGCTGTTGTATGTTTATTTGGCCGCTTGCATCCGTACAGTGCCTCGGAGGATATAGGGTTTCGTCGCCCAGGAAAGGGGAGGGGAGAAGGTGTTGTAAGTCGGTCGTGTGGGTGATTTGGTGCGGCGCCTAGAACCTACGCGCTGAATAGCTGTCGGCGGCACGGAAATGGGTCATGGGGACAATATGCGCAGGTCGAAAAGGCGAAGCACCCTTTGGTGTGTAGCAGAATCAACTCGGTCGTTGTAGCACCGTAAATATTACATTCTACACGTTTGTATCGCGATAGGAGGCAAATCGAGCTCTCCCCAACGTCGCGCCATCGCAATCGATTCGGTTTCCGAGCGTGTCTTTACGCTCATGCGCCACTCTCAGTCTTCTGTTAGTATATTAGTACTGACAGATCGCGCATTAGAGGGC
Organism: Ectocarpus sp. CCAP 1310/34; assembly: GCA_902602495.3. Classification (NCBI taxonomy): domain Eukaryota; class Phaeophyceae; order Ectocarpales; family Ectocarpaceae; genus Ectocarpus; species Ectocarpus sp. CCAP 1310/34. The sequence continues at coordinate 21,244 of CACKRE030005205.1, forward strand.
AAAGCTTAAGCTTTCACTCGCGAAACGAACCGGCCTCCTAGTTTCTAGCGAGCCAACGTCCCAGGATCTACTCTGTAGCGAGCTTCTTGTCGCTTGCATCCCCGGGTCAGATTGGATCCATCCCCGTATCCCCCCTTCAGTGAACATATGTTGTACTGAATTCTTGTCGCGAGTAGCCGACCGTCCGACCATTCTTGTTTGGAAAGCTGCCCCTCTCCCATGTTCCTCCGGTAGAAGACATCCGAAGCAGCAACTTGGTTGTTGCCTGTCGGGGTACCCCAGGCGAGAGCCGCTCCCACAGATGATGACGTCCCGCCTCCCCAGCTGCGGCAGCGCCTAGACGAAATCTGTGCCGCGCACAACGAACACGAAACGTTTCTTTACAAACCCTGTCTCACGCTCGGTGATAAGGCGTACATGTATGCACGGTTTGTTCAAGAACGCGTCGAGAACGGTCGTCGTTGTTGATATCGGGCTCCTATCGTCCTAGTTCTTCAAACCGCAAAGATGGAGGATGCCCCAATTAATTTACGAATCTCTCCGTCGTCAGTCAGTAATTATCTTTCATGAACAGAACCTGGACGCTACACAATCAATAAATACATGTTCGAAAACAGACGTGGTGATCGTTCACTGAAAGAACGTCAAAATGCAGCGGATCCATCCTTTGGGCCTACATTCGGGCGATGGGCCAGGCGGGTGGGCTTCACCGACCATGAATTGGACAAACACGCGGTGCAATAATAGTTTTGTGTGACAAAACGCTAGGAGCCCAACAAACACATCTGATATCTTCGCATCAAATCATGAGAAAAAGTGACCTACTGTAAGGGGAGCACCCAAACTCAGTGTCTCGGCAGAACAACAACTAGAAGGTCACGTGGGGAGATCCGCCGCCACCGATGGCCTGAGCGCCGGCGCTGGCGAAAGAGCGCCTGCTGTCACTATCTCTTGAACCGCCGCCTCTCCTGCTGCCAGCACTGAAATATCACATGGATGAACAAAAATTCCAGAGTGGGGCAGGCGTTTATTTCCGGATCTACAGAGACAGTAGGGAGAGGTAGGTACGGATAGAGAGCTATTTCGCTTCTTTCTTGGCGAATCGAACCAGCACCAACGGCAGCACGAGAGGCAACTTCTCGTCTTGGGTGGCGGGTAAGAGCGATGAGCGATTGGGTACATTGGTCGTTTCGTGCTTATACACGAACTACATGTAGGTCGTACTTCCTCGTTTTATGAAGAACAATCCCGGGCAGAGTTGAGATGGGACCGTTTGCTGCCCAAAGGTATAATTTGAGCGAACCCATGCACAACATTCCACATGCATGCATGGAGGATGCAACGGTCCGCCCCGTGAACGTCGGCAACGCTTTTTTCGGGCGTAAGAGTTTTAAGTCTGGCCCAACAGCAGTTGGTGCCTGTTATATCCTCTCGCGGCGAAGACTGCATGCACGAGGAAGCGATCTCCACCAAACAAAGCACCACCCATTGTGTGACGTTCACGCTTGATTGTGGGAGGGCGAGGATACTGCCGTTAGTCTCGTGATCACTCCTGCTACAGTAGTCGCCGTTTTTTCATCATGCTTTGCCGTGCCTTGAGCGATGTTTTTTCCGGACGTAAACGTACATGCCACAAGTTGTGGTAACATTGTTTGTCCTTGCTGCGAGTAGACTATTTTGTTTTTGGAGTGGATCCTAGCGTCTTTTTGGGAGAGGTGGTGATACGGAGACCTCTTAGTAAGGCAGAGGAGGCATTTTGGGCGTACGATTAATTTGGAGTACTAGCTAACCCGGGAGGGGGCGCAAGGAAGTGACGTTGGGAGGTCAATGGCGAGATGGATACTACTGAGCGTGCAGCACAAGACCCCAAAGGACCCTTACTTTCACATTACGTGCACTACCGTTAACACTGATCATACGTCATAATTGTTCCTGCCAGCGAGCCGTCCCTCCCGATAGATGTACAACAAGAACCGTTCATGTCAAGGCTACAATCAGTGCCAAGGGCCGGCAGTCGGCCATGTCTACTTTTGGACATAAAGCAAAGGGCCTAACTCGTGCCTGCCTGTCTGCCTGTAATTGTAGTTTCTTCTTTCAAAGCATGCCATGTGCGGTCGATCGATGCAGCCCTGCCCCCCCTTCTTGTTTCACCTTGAGCGAGCGATCGCGCATTCTTACCTATGGCTGCTGCTTCTGTGGTTAATGGGATCTGTTGTCCCGTAGAAATCTCTCGGAGCCACTACGGCCAAGTTGTGTTGCTCGTAGGGATTGTCCACGTCGCCCTGTCCCAAGTGCGAGTAGACATTGAAAGTCGATGCCCCACCGCCACTCCTCGAACCACGTTGTTGTTGATCATTTGATCGAGGCTCGCTGCGCGGGAACAACCAGGTGTGGACATCCGTGAGTTGTTCATTGTGTCGTGATGTCGTCGAGTTAAGAGTGAGAAGAGCGAGAGGTTGGACGCTGTGAGAAGTAGTGTGTGTGTGTGGAAAGGATGTGAACGGGTGGAATGCAACTCTCAACCATAATATGCTTCATACGTGATGTCGTTGACCGGGAACTACTGTTTGTTGTTCCACCGCAGTTTCCGCATGTAATTTCGAGAAAACCTTTCATCATGTGTGCGTGACCCAGGCTGCTGATGATGCGTCCAGAAAAAGTGCCGAACGTACTGCACAAAAAAAACAAATTCCACAAAACAACACACACTTGTTGTTGCCCACAAAGAATTCTCCGAAACATCATTCGGCATACTTCCTCTGATCCACCAGATAAGCTCGATTGGAGTCAAAGTTGAATATCTCTTCCTACTGTGCGACTTTTTCTGAACGGTTTTTTTCCTTGCTTTCCTAAGAGTCTGGAGCTGAGCTCAATACCGAGGTCTTTTCTCATTCCTCACAAAAGGAACACCAACCCCGACGGTAAACAGAGGGTAGTCGCCGTGAAAATCGGAGAAACTTCGGTTGACCGCCTTCCCATCATTTTTTTTTTAAACGTTTCTTTTGTTGGTTCTCGTGGCGTTTCGGAGAATCGCTCAAAACCGCTGTTTTTAAATTTTTGGTAAGCACAGCCTTATTTGGCGCCACAACAGCTAGCCCACGCAAGGGGAGTGGCTGTGGAAAGGCGTGCTGACGGATCTCCCCGTCTTCTTCTGGTCATGTCGGCGAACGAGGGTGCTGACTTTGTACTTTCCGATCGGCAACAGCTGAATCTGTTTCTGTTTTGACTCAAGTCCTTTGGCTGACTGCATGTTTGTTCAAATGGTACTACTGCGGGCGCTCCTGTAGACGTAGGCGTTTCATGTTGGTTGGGCGACCGCTGCTTCTTCTGTGGTCACCGCTAGGTTGCCGTTTGGGTAGTTTTGTTTGCACATTACGGCTTGGGTTTATGGGTTGATATTCGTCTGTTCTGTGGATAAGAGCTGCTTTAATAACAATGCGGTGTCCTCTTAAGAGGAGCTTAGTGTGCTGCTTTCTTTGCTGCATCTTACCTCTACCTTACCTCACCGTCAAAATACACTCCAGGTGGCGCAAAACACGTCTTGTCCGGCAGTCAAAAGCGCGATAAAGTTGTGTTTAGCGCCCCAAACACTCGGCTGTTTCGTTCTACACTTTCAATTCAAATTTTGCGCTTCATTTCGGCACTAATGAACTTCATTTTCCACGAAGTTCATCACATGAGCCCGATTTCGTCGAGGCTACCGCCCCCCCGGGGACCATATATTTTGCTGTCCCCGGGTTCTATCTTTTTTTTTTTTCCGAAAACGATGCCCAAAGGGTTGAGAGAGCATTGGGGCGGTCTGACGGTCGGAACGAGCGTAGTTGCACTCCCTGCAATGCACATTATGCCGAATTTGGCGATGCTTCGTGACGCCGCCGCCGAAAAATCCACCAGATAAGCTCGATTTGGGGCAGATTCAACCAAGGGGACGGAACGATGTTGTCCCCTGGCCAAAACTCTTTTTTTTTTTTTGACATGAAGGAAAACATATGTGCAACACATCACGCAGGTCCACTAGTGAAAAATACTACTCATCATCCCACAATATCGGGCCCTTGTCAAATCGAGCTTATCTGGTGGATTATTCCAATCGAGCTTATCTGTCTGGTGGATCAAAGTAGTATAATATTATGCTGCAGCCTACATTACAGTAGACTACGGTGGTATAGTCTAGTCCCACCGGTTATTAAATTACACGAACATCATCTATCTGTCCGCGCCTGGTATCTTCACAGGTACCCAGCCCGACGTACACTTGGCGAGTCCACCACCTTGTACATTGAATGTGTACTGCTGTCGCACAAGAACCGACCATGTGCGCCCCCCGTGATCCCACCTGACCGAAGCGTCGCCTCCACGGCCTGAGATGAGTGCCCCGACGCCGATCGGGTCCCCGCCTCCTCGTGTCATCGGACTACGGTCAAGCGAACGCAATCGAGCTATGCACGCGTCTCACGTACCTTTTTTCCCGAATGGTAGTAGTCGGCTTCGGATGGTCACATACAAGCGGCAGATGTACACTAGCTGTGAGGATTTGTACGTTGGATCTTTCGAAAAAAACGTAACGGCTGTGTAAGATCTTCGTAGATTACATGTATCTGCTGATCTACGGATATCCTCGGTATCTACGTAATAGATCTTCGGAGATTAGACCATATTATCCGCAGTAGCTCAAAAAAAATATTTTGGGAAAACCGTCTTTGTTCTGATCGCTATAGAAAAAAATCTAGGAAAAAAAAATGGTTCGAGAACCTCTTTAAAAACAATTTCGCCGCATTCCCGACCGAACGAACTAGTTTTCAGTACATTTTACCATCCGCCATCAAATTTTTCTGTGCCCTCATTGGTTGGAGTGCGAGCAGAACCTCTTACAAGTATTGGTTCTATTCACAAGGCTCTCCTGCCTGGAGTGTTTTTTTTTTTTTTTGTTTGTCTCCCATCATTGGACTCTGTCGTCTGCTCCTCTGGCCCCTATCCTCCACTTCTACTAGCTAGACGACCCAACCGGGGTCACATAGGAGGGGGGGGTTGGACCCCCTCCTGCGGTTCATGCCTGAGGTATTTTTATCGCGAGAGTGGTGTAACCCCGGCGCTGTGCTACATTTCTCCGCACCGAACCCCCTAAGGATCCTTTCGCACGATTGGTACTCCGACCTCCTTTTCTGCGGTCTTTGAGGGCAATTCGTAAAAGCGAAAGATCAAATTCCTTAAGATCCAGCGGTCTTCGGCGCTCGGGTGGATAAAAAAGATCGAAATCAAATCGAATTCCGATGTTCGCAAACTCCGGGTTTTTCTTCAGATCATACTCGACCTTAGCCAGGGATAGTTCATCATCATTCCCCCCCCAAAAAATTCATGACATCAGTTGCGGATGGCGCCTGCACAATTCCGCTTGGCCGATTTAGTTAGGGTAGAGCCACTCAGAAAAGTGATCAGATCGAAACTCAGCTGATCGCGCTGTCAAACATGAGTGCAGCTGGAGCTGGGCCAGCGGCACCTACCTGTGTCGAAGCCGGGCAAGTGCGAACGTATACTTTGGCTAGGAAAGGAGAAACGTGTCATACGGCATGAGTGGAGACTAAACAAGGGTAGCGGAGAGGTGCTGTTGACCACGACTCTCGTCGACAAGAAGAACCCCAACAGGCCTTCGAGCAGGAACCAGATCTACGTTGAGAATACCTAAGAAAGTGTAACCTCAAAAGCCTTGGCGATGGCTCACAGCGTTCTCAAGAACAAGCACGAAAGGAGGGAGAAGGTTCACGGACATTCGGGTGGCAGCAGCAGCGGTGGTGGCGCTAGGAGGAATGCCGACAGAGGTAGCCGACCCCGTCATGGCGGCTTTGCGAGGAGGTGGCAGGACGCGATCCAGGGTGGTGGCAATTCAGCCAGCTGAGCCGGTGAGATGCTAATGTCGCCTAGAGGTTTCAGTCCATCAACTGCACAGCAGATAAGTTTGTCGAGGTCCACTACTGCTGTACATACGCTATGCGTCAGGTCATGGGTTGGAGTCCCGACAGTAAGTTTTTCTCGCTCATTGAATCCTGGTCTCCGTTGGAAGCGACGCGCGGCAACGCTCGTTGTTAGTAAACTTGATCGACTTCATAAGTCGCGAGGGAAGGGATTACTGCCGTACCCTTCTCGCGATAATAATATCTTAGGCAGGAACCGCAGGAGGGGGTTCAACCCCCCCCTCCTATGTGACCACTCCGGTTGGGTCCTCTAGCTGGCAGAAGTGGAGGATAGGGGCCAGAGGGGCAGACGACAGAGTCCAATGATGGGAGAAAAAAAACAAATAACACTTAATATTATCAATCAACACATGCGGTGATTTCGCCGAGACACGAATAATTGGTTTTTATTCCACCGAGAGGATCGAAGTCGCGTAGTTGTACAGCCAGAGCCCGTCTGGTTGGTTCCCACGCAAAATAAGTGCCCAAATTTGTGGGTGCAATGGTCTCTCCATCAGTCGTGCTTTGCGCTTATTTATTATTGCGTTGGACAACGTCGTACCCCCCGCCTACTCGTTCGTCATGCGTGCACACAGACGGCGCCGGTCGACTGCCGCCAGCAGTCTACGGGAAAATTTCTCGCGTCCATGGACAGCATGGGGTATGACAACGCGCAAAGACACTTGGAAAACATCGGCTCGACGTTTGCGAAGGACACCCGTAAACGCTTGCGAGAGTTGGAAGCCAAGGCCAGCATAGCAGGCTCGTTGGAGCGAGCAATCGAAATGGCGCAAACACAACGTAGAACCAACGAGGGTAGCCGCACGTTGCAAACGATCCTCACGGCTGCGGCCTTTCCCGTGGACGACGTAGAGGCTCCATCGATATCGGTCATACGTAAGGCAGCGGCGTTGGGGGTTCGCGAGCACACCTTCAAGTTCGCGGCGGAGCGTGCCAAGAAATTGCTGCCCTATCTCCATCCAACCGAGGCGATAAAGCACGGTGTCTACTGGTTTTGGCCCCGAGCTACTAGGAGCGATGCCTTTTATTAGTCGAGGTTCTGCTGTAGTTGCTCGCGAGAGGGCGAAACCCACCCTAGAGCTTGCATTGGAGAGCACGCATGTCCGCATTCGTTTTAACCTGTACGAGTTCACGATCATGAAACATACCAAAGGCAAGCACATTAATAATACATTCATCCATCCTGAGACGCAGGATGTTTGATTCTCGAATTTCGTAGTTTCAAGCTGATCATGGACCAGGTGAAAAGCGCTACAAGTAGTTCGTGTGTACACAGGGAATATAGTGCTGCATTCTTCTCGCACCAGAAATCGAAGGCAAAGCACCACATGATGGGTGGGTAGGGACCCTCAGGGAGAGGACCCCTTCCGTGTGTCCAACGGTTGGAATAAACGGCACAAATAAATGCTGTGAGCCCTGATTTGAAGTGAAGACCAAAAAATAAATTCGCGACGTAATCAGTTGCTGTACGTTAAACATTTCGACTACACATTCGTTCTCGTCAAGGCTCGGCACACGATTTCTGAGTGCGGAGGCCTCCCTGGACTGACAACCGGTTTGGGGCACGTTACCAACATCCGTGCCCGTCATATCTGCACACGTTTGCAACGTACGGACGCATTGTCTCGATCATCCCGAGGCACATGATCGTCGCAGAGGAGTACTTCGTCGCTTGGTTGGACCTATGGCAGTTTCGAGGGTGGCGTCGCGTTTGTCCGGAGCTCTTGGCTTGTCAACGGTTTCTTACTCTCGACGATCTTGCCTTCGATGTTGATTTGATTCATTCTTGAACGAGGCAATCTGAACGAGTAACTAATTTTTCGCGCGTCATCGGACGAACGACCAAAATGCTCCTTCACTCTCTCCCTTATTTTCACGCCCGAGCTTCAATGTACCTTAGCAGCAGAACCCGCCGTTTACCACCACCAAGGCACACCAATGTCATGAAATGTAGCAAAGCACCCGCTTGCACTGCCGGCAAGGTGAGACAGCGAACCGACAAGATTCAGGTCGGAGCGGTGCCTTCCTGGTTTTCCAACAATAATAACAAATCAACGTTTCTTGTGATTCGATAAAAATGCTTCGGCCAAACAATAACACGTTGACCTGCACCCTGAACCTGCCACCACCAGCGAAGCCAGCTACTCCACGCCTGCAACCACACCAGACAAAGATCGAACACCTTCCTTCCAAAACCAACACATGCTGGTCACCACCATTATTTTTGGCCTGTCCGAAAACATTCTCCAAATCCGACTCCCAGGAAAAAGCAATGTAAACTACCTTGTACTTATACGAAACAACCGTTCATGAAGAACTTAATACGAAGTACTGAGTAGGTATACATCATCGAAACAATAACAGCACAGGGCGGGTGCACGACAACCCGCTGAAAACACAGCACCCACCCCCCTTACGGGATGCAACCTTTCAAACCCAAGGTGCGATGGCTAGGGCTTTCACCCCCGTAGCAACTCCAGCAGAGAGGATCGATTGAAAATGAGACTTCGGGACTAATGGTACGTTTCGGGCGCCGTCAAAACATCGAGGGGAAGCCCAACGGAGATGTTCCCCAACATCGAAGACACAGGTGTAGCCTCTGGAGGTGCAGGGATGAAAATTGGGCCCTCCAATCTCTGTGTTAATCGAGCGAGGGAACGGGGACAGGGACAGGGGGGGCAATCGGGTGAGGGAAATTAAGCGGCGGGGGGTGAGAGGAGGGCTCGTTGCCGACAATTTCATGAAGAGAAAACAATGGAACATCTTGGATTGAAGCAAGCCAGCTGCTTCAAGCACCAGTACGCACTGCCGCCAGCGCAAGCGGTGCTTGACGCCAAACACAAGAGCGTTGTTTGGTGGGACCACCACCACACACCTAAAAAACATGTCCTTAGAATGTCCACGGGACGGCAAGTACCTCGTGCGTATGCGTTACTCCACAGCACCCACCCGTACAAGAAGAAAGCATAGCAGTGTCCATGAAACAACCAAGGCCTTGACACCCCGTCGTAAAATCTCTGCACACCGCCAACGGCGGCGGGTATGACACACCTGCCTCTCTTACCTTAAGAGCGTTCATAACGGCACGAGTGCTGACCTCCTCAGCCATACCGTCCCCCCCTCCTGCTTCCAGCGCACCGCCTCCGTTTAGGGCACCTTGGTCCTCCTCGCCCACGCCGCCGCCATCGCCGCCCGCGCCGTCCTGACTCCCCCCGCCTCCGCCGCCATTTCGGCCACCGCCGTCCATGTCAGTCCCACCGCCACCGTCGTCGTCCAGGCCGCCGTAGAGATCGCCGTAAAGGTCGTCCTCGTCTTCTGCGCCATCCGGAGAGCCTCCGCCGCCGCCGCCGCCGCCGCCGCCGCCGCCGCTGTCGTCCGTGGCCAACTGTGCCAGGGTCGTGTTGATGCCGTCCCCGTAGCCGTTGTCACCGCCGTCCATCCCCGTGCCGCTAGCAGGCGTCGCCCCTTTGCCCATGGCGGTTCCAGCGTTGACGCCTCCCTGCTCCTTTGGTTTTACATCCGCACCTGCACCCCTTTCCTTCTCGTCGTCGTATCCCTCCTCAGGTTCGAAGGTAAGCCCGGCCTCGACATCATCTCCGGCTTGACGCGCGAGGGCCAGGCGGCGGTAAGCGCCCTCCGACAGCAGCTGCCGTGACACGCACACCGGCGCCAGGTTGGCCGCCTTTTTTTCGTCGTGTTCCGTAATGAAACAGGATCGGTTGGGAACGCGGACAAACAGACGAGGATGGGTGGTAACATGAAATGATAGCGTGTTGGGGGCAGACTGACTCTGACAGGAAAGGTGGCGACGGAATCAAGACAGCCAGCCACGTGTGTTGGTAAAAAGTCTGGTACCAAATATTGGCCTTCCGCACTATCAACAAGGTGCTGAGCTACAAAATGGCAGAAATCAGCATCGTGCGTGGTCCGAGCGTACTTGCTGCCAGAGACCCCGCGTAGATGCATGCATGAGCTCGAAAGCAAAGAACGCCTGACACGATACATTCGACTAGGCAGGCATAGCAGTTCGTGAGGTGCTTTGGCGAGTCGCGTCAAGGGCGGGCGAGCTGGGCCCAAGAAAAGCTCGCGTCGCTTTCCTCCCAAGGACGGGCAAGGTAGGGTCGCACGAAACTCACCACGGCAACAACTGCAGGATCAACCTCAGCCGCCTTGGTCTGCTCCTCCTCCTCCTCCTCCTCCTCCTCCTTCGCCGCGGCGGCGGCGGCAGCTGCAGCGGCCGCGGCCGCCTCCGCTTTCGCCTCGGCCACTTGGGCCGCCGCTTCCGCCTCCGCTATCGCCTCCAAGTCATCATCCATCGGGAACCTCGGGAAGTCGCCGCCAGGGCCGTGCTGGGAGTGTGGCTGCCATTGATCGGCCTGCCAGCGGTCTTGCTGTGACTGCTGGTGACCGCCGTAGGGGGGCTGTCTTCGCTCGCCGGGGGGGCCTGTCGGTGGAAGTCATCACGATGGGCAGCCCGGAAGAAGGCAAGGGACGCGTGTCAATGAGCGCAGCATGGAACCAGGGACAGCCGCTGTCGTTGATCATCACCGTTGAGACTATCAGAAGAGTTTTGGAATAGGGTGAGTCTAAGGACTCGTCCGAATTGTTAAACGTATCGTCGTTTAGTGTAAAATCGTGATGTGATGCATCATTGGTACAGAGACCAAGGAGAATATCATCCACAATGCGGCAGAGATACCACATTCGCCTCCACCCAGAAAAAACGAAACACGAATGTATCATACCTGCTGTACAATTCACCTGGGTGTACACGGAGGCACGCAAATAACACAAGTCGCGTACAAACGTGATCGATCGTTGCAGTTCCCTACAGTACAAGTGCAACTGCAAATTCTAATAATAAGTAAGACCGCCTTTGTGCACAGTGTACCAAGTGTTCACTGGCCGGGCCCGTCGACACATACGACGCTCCATGCCATGGTATGTATGACACTGACTTCATTTGTCCACGTGGAACCTGAACATGTCCTAAGTATTTCGATAAGGACAGAAGGTACACAGCAAAAGCAGCGGTATCTATTGTAGCGTCGGGACAAGTACTGCGTTCTTTCGAAACCGACATCTGACACCGGTAGAAGTATGCGAAGGACAGAGTGTACCGCCACGCAGCACAAGGCAAGGATCAGGTTGACATTTCCACCTTCCCTCGCTTTGTAAGAAACCAAACAATGTGCACACGCAACCCTCACCGTATCGCTCGCCGCCGAATCCTTCTCCTCCTCTTGGCGCTCGCCCGTCTCCCCTGTTGTTCATATTGTTGTTGTTTGCTTCCCATGCACCGTGAGGAGGGGGGCCAGGACCTCTGAGCGGCCGGGAGTCGGAGCGGGATCGAGATCTCCGAAGCCTTGGACCATTCGGTCCTCCAATTCCTGGCGGGCCGCCCCCGAGGCCAGGGGGCCCCCACACCCTCTCCCTGCTGTCGCCCCGCCCCATGCCCCCGCCTTCCTGCTCCCAGTTGCTGGACAACGGGGAATGGGGGAATGGGGGTACATTTTGACAAGCGTCGGTCTTGGTTTTGTGATCTTGTTTATTGCCTGCTGCCAGTGTACCATGGGATGCATCGTTGGACGGAGACAACTGGGAGGTCGAGTGACGCCCTGCCTTCTTCTTTCAGGTATAAAAGTATGACCCAGTCAACATCATTATCGCGCAGGTGCCAATATCACCCCATGCGAACATTGAATCGCCACTACAAAACCGAACTGCTACTATATCCACGCCGTGCACTTGCCAACAACGCCAACGCCAACGACGTAACACAGGCGGGTGCCCCCGCCCCCCCAAAACCCGGCAGCTCTAAAGTCTAACTCACCCCTGCATCCCCACGTCGGGACCCATCCTCCCCCCTCCCCCCATTCCTCCCGGCCCCCACCCTGCGCCTGCTGGCGGCGGCGGAAGCACGTCGCCCCGACCGTTCTCCCACGGTGCCGTCCCCATCGGCCGCCACAGGCCGTCACCAGGCGGTGGCGGCGGCGGCGGCGGCGGCGGCAGTGGCCCCCTGCCCTCGTCCGGTCTAACCATTGACCCTCGAGATCCGTTCTGGCCGCCGTGGCCGCGGCCGCCGCGGCCGCTGCCTTGCCCCCGCCCTCTAATTGGACCACCCGATCCGGCACCACCCCGGCCCTGATGCTGCTGAGGCCCCCCGAATCCTCTCAGCGGAAGACCGCCCGCTGCGGCCCACGGCGGGGGAGGCTGACCACCACCACCGGGACCCCCCGCACCATCGAAGTGAAGCGGCGGGCCCCCATCCTGCTGCTGCTGCCGCCTTGGCTCCCCGACTCCTCCTCTCACTCCTTCGCCCCGGGGCGGATAGAAGCCCGGGCCTCGTCCTCCTCTCCCCCCCCGCCCTACTCCCGGGCAGCCGCCGTCTCCTTCCCCGTTCCCGTGTTGTTGCCTCGGTATGTACTGCTCGAGAGCCGGGTCGTTCCAGGCGGGGTGTCCGGAAGGAGGGGGACCCCGCGGTCCCCAAAATCCGGGAGGGGGGCGGGGTACCCCCCGTCTGCCGCCGCCGGGGGGGGCGGCAATGTTTTCTTGCTCCAGTCTGTCGGGTGCGCGGCCGGCGCCGCGACCGCCGCCGCTGTGGCGATCGCCGCCGCCCCGCCCCCCGCGGCCGCCCATCTCTAGTCCTGACCCTCTCTCCGGTCCACCCATCGGCCGGTCGGGTCCTCCTCCTCCCCCCCCTAACATCGCTCGATCTCGACCTCCTTGTCTTGGGCCGGGGGGGCCCGACAGATTGTTGGGTGGTTCAAGGGGGGGTACACCGCCGCCACCGCCACGAGCGTTCGGCCCGACTGCCTCTGGTCCTCGGCCTGCATATGTGTTTGTTCAGTGTGTTCAGGGGCGGGGGCGGGGGTCGCGTGTAGCGATAGTCTTGCTACAACGGACGGCATGCAAGCACCATCTGCTGCCTTGCGGCACACGTTCTTACCGCAAAAAAAACATTATCAACTGTTGCTGGTGTTTGTCGCTCGAAATAAACCAAAGGCTATCGATCACCGCCTGGGCGGACACTCGCAGAGATCTGAACAACACCGCTTTTTGTTGAGCGATCTGGGCGAAATTGAAACCGCAGTTTGCCCTGTCAAACAACGGATGCACACGGCAAGGGAGGGAAACATAATCATGAAGAGTGAGGGGATGGCAAGTATAGTTGGTGCCCTCGAAATCATTACGGAGTAGCGCTGATATGTCACGTACGCATCTGAGTCAAGAAGGAGCATTACACGTATTGTTCCGCAAACCCTCCTTTCTGACCTTCGACCTCTCTCAGTGCAATGGTCGATACTGCCTGCTTGTGCGCAATTGGAATCCACACGACGCTCGCCTACAAATACAAAAAACAGCTCGCAATCCTCCCAAGCCATGACCCATCTATAGGTACCTCGTCGACAGTTAGTACCCGTGCGAAGCATTATCCACTTTCAGCACATACCACGTATTTTCGATGGTCATCGGGCTACGGAGGCAGTAACCGAAAACTAGAGATACACGCACACGTGTATCACACGTGCGCACACCGCGGCCCATCCGTCAAGCACACACACGCATCACCGAATGAAGAATGAAAGTAAAAGGCGCAACGACGTGACCCCGGGCGAGGTGTCAAATCCCCCAGAGGGCAGGCAGCACAGCAATTCTCTTCTTTCACACGCAAGACAAGCGTGTTCCCACCCACACACCCACACACCCACACACCCGCAAAAGCAAGAAAGTTCACCTGCTGAGTCGTACTTCCCCTCTGGTGCCCCATCCACGCCGCCCAGAGGAAACGGCGGCCGCTCACGACCGCGCCCCCCCCCACCCCCCGCGAAGTCGAACTCTCCGCCGCCTCTACCCCGCCCGCCTCTCCCGTATACCCGCTCTGGAGGCCCGAAGCCCCCTTCTGGTGGTGACCTGGCCGGCACCATCCGCGGCTGGCCTGGATCCATGCGGTTCAACGGTCCCATCCCTGTCGACCCCGGGCCACCTCTTCCTCTTCCTCCTCCTCCTCCTCCTCCTCCTCCTCGTCCTCCTCCTCCTCGTCCGCCTCCCCCCCGGCCTCCGTCGGGAGGGCCGTCCAAGGCGCCGTTCGCCCATGGTGGGGGAGGCTGGCCGTCTCTGTCGACGAGAGGGGGTCCCCTGCGGCCACCTCGGTCACTGTCCTGGTGCTGGTGCCTGTCCATCCTGTCCCGGTCCATCCTGTCGCGCAATCGTGCAATCGTTCAGGCAGGGGTGGTGCCAGGAGAACAAGTCAGCGGACAAGTTTGGGATAGGGCAACAACTACGATATAATTCCCACATATACCAAATTTGCAGGCTATGGCCGAAAATCGGTACTCAGTTCCAAAGGCATCGAAGACCAAGAAGGAAAGATAAATGGGATGCAAATATGCGGCTATGGGAAGATATCCCAACACACAGAGAGCATCAACACACAAGAGAGAACTGCGTAGACATCCACGTCGAGGGCGAGATGATATACGCGACGTACCTCTGTTCACAAGCACTGGTCATCTTCTACGTGGCGGATCTATATACGTTTACCACGAACTTAACAGTGTTCTTGGTGGTCGATAAACCTCTCTCACAACCATACCATACCAAGTAACAGTCAGATCGTAACAAGTCGTTCGCCTGTTCCTCCTATTGTACGGTGTGCATACTGTCAACACGGAAAAATACATGGGAGAGAGACAAACCAAGCTTCCCCACGTGTTTCCAAAGTACAATACTACAATAACGACAACGGGACAACAAGACGTGTTGTACATGAGGGCTGCTCCAGTGTTCGGGCATACTTTGGAGGTGCGGGGCGAGGATCGTGCCAAGACAACCCGGCGCCCCAAGGACTGTTATTAATAGCTAGATCTATCCGACAGATTCGCACGCACGATACGAGCCGTTTATGAGAGGAGCACTTAAACCCTCTCTAGAGGTTCTACCGTCCATGTCGATGCTATTGCCAAGCTATGTATCACCCCACATACCGCTGCCTCGTTCACCTGTCCATCTGCCCGGGGGGGACGTCCATCCGGTAGCCATCCGGGGGGGGCAAGTCCCCTCCTCGGCCTCCCTCCACGCACTCAACACCTCCTCGCCCACCTCTTCCCTCTGGCCCAAAGCGGCCGCCTCCTCTGCCCCGGCCGCCACCCATCCCCCTGCCTTGCATCCCAGGCTCCGGGCCTCTCATTTCGGGCTCGACGCCCCGTCCTGGTCCGCCGGGGCGCATGCCAGGGGGGCGCCGCAGCATGTCTTCTTCGCCTCTCATCCCTCCCCGACCCCCCGGTGCCGCTATTCCCACATCTGCGAACGGCAGAGGCTCGTCACCCCTGCCGCATGAAAAGCAAACACGCAAAGAGATGGACTATCACGATATAGCATCTCATAGTTGAGTGCGACGAAACAAGTTAAGCTCTACGATTCGCCGCAGTGTTGATGACGTCTTTCCACTGTGGTTGCGGAGACCAGCCGATCTGCGAGAAGGACAGGGGACCAATCTGCAGCAATTTAAGTTGGGCACAGGGGTGGGCGACAGCATTTTTCTCCTGTACATATTCCGACACTTTGAAGCCTTTCAATCCCACCTTCTAACCTAACTGGAAAACGAACAAAAAACGAAAATCAGCAGGCAGACTAATTCCTTTCACCCTCCTCCCCGAACGCTAACGTGCGATTCGCCCGCATGCGGCGCTCTCCAGGGACTATCACCACACACGCACACCTCAAACGCTTAGCGGGTGAGTGTCCTGGTCCATAGGCCCCGGGTCCAGCGGTGAGTGTTCCGGTGCCGGACCCGGCAAACGAATCCCCAGGTGCTTGGTCGGTCTCCGAAGGCCCGGTTGTTCTGCTGCCACTTCGTCTCCGCTTGTCCCTGTACCGATGCACAAACACCAAACACACGGCAAAACCACCGAACAGGGAACCATGTGGGCAGATAACGTAACCACCGGGAATACAGCAGCAAGAGTTGGATGCTTAACAAGACTGAGAGCGAGATGGGAAGAGCAAGGTAATCTCAACAAGGCACGGCATGGCATGACATGATATGACAGCGCGCTCACCTACCGGACGACAAGACGACAAAGCAGGCCGTTCCAACGAGACGGTCATGCGTCATTACAGAGCTTGACGGTAGTGATCGGAGAGTACGTTCACTCTACGGACAGACGGTACTGGCGCTTGGGCCTAGTCATCTCCCCGCCCCGCACCCCGACAAACCCCGGCTGGCGGACGGTAGCAGCCCTCGGCGGCCTCACCTCAGCACTGGCCCCGGCCCATCCCCTCCGTTTGCCCCGGCTCCCGCCCTCATCCCATCAAACTCTCTTTCGTCGACACCGCCGGGAGACCTGCCCCGGCGCCTTTCCCCGTTAAACGTCTCTCGCTGCGGCTGTTGAGGACGAGGCCGCCCCTCCGACGGGAAGGGAAACTGAGGATCATTCCAAGGACCTTGCCCCACGCGGCCGCCGCCATCGTGCTGCATTCCCTCCGGGGGACCGCCGCCGCTCTCGCCGTTGTTGCGTCTGTAGCGTTCCCTCGATCCGCCTCTCGGCCCGCCCCTCTCGCCACCGACGTCATCTCTTCCGGAGTGCGCCCCGGGGCCAGCCCCTGCCCATCCCCGACCGCCGTCGCTCCCGGAATGTGGCGCCGGTGGACCTCGGTCTCCGTGCTGGTCTGCAAGCCCTGACCCCGTCCTCGCGGAGCGGGGGTTGCGCTCTCGTCCCATGCCCCGCCCCTGCTGTTCTCCCCCGTGCACGCTGCCGCCGCGGTCACCTTCCTGACCCCTGTGGTGTTCATCGTGCTCCTTGTCCCTGCCGTCCCTGGTATAGCCCTTCTCTCCTCGTTGGTCGCGATCTGCTGGCTCTCGGTTGCGGGTCTCCCTGGTGCCGTAGTAGTCGTTGCTCCCGCGAGGGCGGTATCCCCCCCTGTTTCCTCCGTAGCGGTCGTCGACCCCATGGTGTCGGTAGTCCCTGTCCCGCCGGTAGCTTCCACCTCCTTGCGAGTCCTCGCCATACTGCTGTTCACCGCCCCTGTCTACCCTAGGCTGCTGCTGCTGCTGCTGCTGCTGCTGCTCATCCTTGCCTTCCCTCGAAGATTCCTTCTTGTCTTTGTCGGGATTTTGTCTATCCGAGCGGGACCCTTCCCTTTCGCTGACAGGCCCTTTCACGTCCCCTCGAGCTTCCTTCATATCATCGTTGGGGTCCCCCTTGCCGCCCTGAGGTTTCACGTTGCCATCGCCTCGGGCCTGTTCCTTGCCGTTTCCGCTGCGAGGCTCATTCATACCGCTACGAGCTTCCTTCCTGTCTCCGCCGCGATAGTCTCTGTCGCCAACACGGCCTCTAGAGTCGGCATCGTCGCTGCGTTCCTTATCCCTCGTTTCCTCTCGCTCCCCTCTTCCCCGGTCGACAACTTCCCGATCTCTCCCTCTCGGCAGGTCTCGATCTCGATCACGATCTCGATCACGGTCTCGACCTCTGTTGCCAGAAGGAGGATCGCTTTCCCTGCGATAGCCCCGTCGCCCACCGCCCCGATCCCTCTCCTGATCGCGCTGCGGTCGGCCTCGCTCTTGGTCCCTGGACCGGTTCCCAAACCGATCCCAGGAACGCTCGCGGGGCGTTCTTGAGTAGCCACGGACGCCGCCACTACCTCGATAAGAGGATCCGTGCCAGCGGCTGCGTTCTCTGCTCCTCGAACGGCTATCCCTTCTCCGCCTGCTACTGCTCCTCGACCGGCTGTCCCTCCTCCCTCTGCTGCTGCTTCGGCTGCTCCAGCTTCTGCTGCGGCTGCGACTGCTCCAGCTCCGGCTGCGGCTGCTCCAGCTGGGGCTTCGACTATCTCTATCACTCCGGCCGCGGTCCTTGCTTTTGTTCCCGCTGCTAAAAGCAACGGCAGCGATGTCGTCACGAACACGAAGGTCGATCAATCAATCGGTCTTGGGGCTAAGTCACGGCGAGGCGGCATGGACCAATATCGTATGCCCACAGAACATGATGCGTGGGGGAGCCACGACAGGATGTGTACAGCAGTACCAAACAAGAATTTCCAAAAAAAGAGTTGAGCTTGCTCTATTGCACGCGTTGTGGCTGTTGAAGGCCACATGGCCGCTCTCCCATCCCAGAGCACTCTCGAGGGGACATAATCGAGCCGAAATACGACACACGAGGTGCTTCAGCGTTGGCACCGCCACAGGCCTGCAGAACGAATCAAACAAATTCGCAACACACGCAGACAACTCCCGCAAACGAGTCGGCGTTCGCGCACCTCGAGGTGGTGGTTCCTTCCTTCTTCTTGGTAGCGCTTGCCGCAGCGACCTTCTTAACCGCACCCTTGGTCTTGCTGCCCGTTTTGCTAGCTACGGTTTTGTTCTTGGTGGTCTTATCGCTCGCTGGCGTCGCTCCCGTCGCTGCCCCGCCTGCCGATGCCTCCCCACGCTTGCCGCTCTTCTTGGACTTCTGCTCACCGCATGACGGGACAATATTCCCGGGAGCAGAGAAACTTCAAAGTTGGTGGATGAGGCAAATAGATGAGGGGCCTCGGATATGGGGTCAGGAGTACAGTGGCAGCGCACGGTTTCCGGTGTGGCAAAAGCTTCCTGCCGCGTTAAATGGCGCAGTTGTGAGATCAGCAGGCAAGCGAGTTCTTGACGGGCCCGTGTTTATGAGTTAAGATCTGCTCGTCAGTGCGTTGCGAGGACCATGTTCGATCATGCCCAGCGAGGGCAACAGCGAGTGCACACCACAGAAAGTATTCTCGCTTCGGCAACGCCGTCCTGTTGCATTCACCTTTCCCTGGGAAGTTTGGAGCTAGTATAGTTGGCAAGTGCGGTGGTCGGCCGATTACAACTGGCGGGCAAGATCGAAATAAGGCACGAGAGACAAAGCCGCCACCATCATGGCTTTCCGCAGGACACGCCCAACGAGGTGGCGACCGCCGCGAACACGACCTACTTTACCTTGCTCTTCTTCCGCTCTCCGTTCTCGGTCGTCTTCTTCTTCTTACCGCTGGTACCCTTGCCGTCTTTGCCTGGCTTGCCCGCCACAGGTCCCCCAGATCTGCCGGAGGACACGCCAACACACAAGAGATGAAAGCTGGTCCGCTGGGTTGGAGCATCTCATGAGAGCCACGAAAGCATACCCAGTCTACCACTGCATTCTGTCTACCACTACATTCTTCGGAGGCAAGCGTGTACTCCCGTGATCGTGTCAACTCTTACTGGATCCAGGGTCGTATTGGACTTATGTAGTCCTCTCGATCAGGAGCGGCGAGCTCTGCACACTTGGGGACAGCAGTATCCAGGTTCCCGGGGTCGACATGTTTTTTGGGTTGCTGAAAGACGTACGTGAGCACACTGAAGAGCGGCACATCACAATCTAACCATGCTGTGCCAACACGACATGGACACTCTGCTCTGAGGAAACGGTTGCTCCCAAGGAGGGGTAGGTGGTTGTTGGTGGGAGCAAGAGTCACCGCGAAGCAACAGGCCGTCAGCCAGGCAGCCGTACGCAGTGTAGGCAGAGGCGACAGCAAGTATTTAGGTGTGCTTGTTCGAAAAAGCGCGCCCTGTTTTCAGATGCTCTTTGCTGTGTAGCAGACAAAAATGTCTAGACTACTGGAGTATATTATCTAAACACCACCCACTCGCTGCTACCCATATCAGCGCAAGCAAAATGCCCCCGTACACCCACGAGCGTCAGAGCCGACCTACAACAAAATGCTAAACATCATCGTCCCCACCTCGGTGCTGCCTTCTTGTCTGCCTCACTCGGAGGCTTCCCCCCGATCTTTGCCGATGTTAATCCAGCAAGGTCGGAAACGCCGTTGCTTGCATCAGCGCCACCGCCGCTGCCACTACCGACAATGTCGGCAGACACATTGAGATCACCGTTAGGGTTACCGCTGACGCTGCTTGGGTTGGTTGCGCCGTCCTTCTGGGTGTACAGAGCTTGCTCCCCATGCTGTTGGGGAGGCTCCATACGTATTTGAGGTCCACGAAGTCTCTTCCTCTCCCGTGCGCTGACGCTAAGACCGCCTTCTATCACCACGCTCGCCGAAGCAACGACAGTGACCTACTACACGCCGAACTGCACCCTCCCTCTGTCTCCCTATCTCTGCGTGTTATCCACACCCTCGGATGCTGTGTTTTTCGACCAGGTGGCACAGGCCAGAGGGAAGACCGGGGGCAACGCAGCCGGTATAAACGCACGAATTGGAGTACCACGTAATGATCCACGGAGCCGCTTGCGACGTATCCTCCAATTGGTATCCTCGTGAGCCTGCACAGCAGCGTGCAGAGTGTGCTGTGTGCTGTGTGCTGTGCAGCATGCACGGCAGAGATGCCCAAGTCATGAACCGCGTGCGTGCCATCATCTTTTTCCGAGGTGCTGCTAGTGCTACTTCTTGTGCCGGTTGGCCAACTGCCTATAATCGGTATGTGAAGATGTGAAGGACGAATACGAATAAAAATGCTGCTCTTGTTGATTCAAGGGACTCCTGAATATGCGATGTCCCTTGTGGCATGTGCATGTAATGCTGTACGGCTTGAGGGCATCCTTTACACTGTAAGTATTGGTGAAGCAAGAAATTGTTGCCAATCATGGTCTTGTTGTAACATTTCCGTTGTACTGCTGTGACTCGTAGTTACAGATATTGTACTTGGCCTCTCGGAAGCGATCCGCCGGAGCCTCTGACTCCACTCACAGGGTTTGTCTACTGCTTCGCGTTGCTTGAACCAATGCGGTGTTTGCGAAGCAAAAAGTAAGTTTCTGGAAATTACACTAAATGGAGATGTGAACAAAACCCGATGTTACTACAAAATTGTATTAAATACTGTTCTGTGTATTTTTACGTTTTTACTTATGTACGCAGCGACTTTCCCATCCCCGGGACACCTGACATGCGTCTCCGCTCTTGGCTGATCTCATCGATTTTAAGTACGAGTGTCATCAATTTCTTCACGCCCTATATCCTGTTCTATACCAACGAGTGAGCGCTCCACATGAACACCGTTCGTGCTTTAGTCTAAGCCATACGCTAACATGAGCGACCACATTCAAGCATCCACCCCACGTGCGGAAGTACCCTTTGTATATACAGGTCCCATCTCCCGAACGTTGGTTGAGGACCGTTCCCTCTTTTACGTTGGCGTCCGAGTGATGTTACATTTTGGTAGGAGGATCAGGGTTACCAAAGAATGGTGGAATCACCAAGAAATGATGGAGGACCGCGGAGGCATTCGATTTCGTGGAACGTCTGGTGACGTGGAGGACGTACTGTAGCGCACCCGTCATTGCACACACATTAGATCGTTCAGAAGGGAATCGACTCACCGCCAGCCGGTCTGCTTCCTGCTTACCCTAGAAACCTTCGCTTGCCTACATAGCAACCGAGAGAGAGGCTGAGGTAGGTGACCTTTTGAAGGGTCCAAATCTCCCCGACATCCTTCGAGGACAATCCCCTCTTTTCTCTTTTCACACACGCTGCTTGTCTCTTTGCTCTGCCATCACCGAAGCGTTCTTCCTACACACGTACAGCAGTAGGTATCTTTTGCACACAATCGCCTTGTCCCTCAAATACCGTTGTAATCCCTCCCCACGCTCCACGCTCCCCGGTCCGATCCCGAAGCAGTTCACCCCGCCGTAGCCACCGGCTAGCTTGTGATTCGATTACCCACGTTTTGCACCAATCAGCAGGAGAGCCTGGGATGAAATCAAGGGTGTTGCCCAACATAGCTATTTACCATTCCTGACTCCAACAACAACACCCTCACCAAAAGTGTTGTTGGAGATATGTCTAGAAATAATGGTCGTACAAGTAAGTCTGCCGTGGTCAACAAACACCCAGTCTCAAAGGCGATCTCCTTGAAACGAACACCAGGATGTCGACGACCACCAACAGCAACGCCTTCGTTGATGCGGCTAGAAGCACGGCGGCGAGCGGTTCTGTGGTGTACGAGGGGGAGCGGGCGGTCCACGAATACCTGCAATTTCACTTTGGAAGGTGAGGAGGCAAGCTGAGGTCCACTGGCCCATGGCAAGTTTAAGATTTGTGCCTAGCTGGCAGTGTGCCGCACTTCGGTACAGCTGCAAATGGCGTTCTTGTAGGACCCCACTGTAGCACGAACACAGCAAGATGCTACATATGTAGTACTTGACAATTGCTGAGGTGAAACCTTGCGATAGTTGAGAGTATTTTTCAACCCTCCCCCCCTGAGATCGCGAAAGACTGCTCGTGGAATGCACACATGTCCAAGGTAGCGGAAAAGGGCAAAGCACGAGCAGGGAAGCTGCACTCAATACTCGCAAACTGGCACCTCGATACACGCATCAAATTGACGGTTTTGAAGAGCGTAATCGTACCGCCGCTAGAGTACGCCGGAGAAGCATGGGAAGGAAATAAGAAGGTAGTGAAAGAACTCGAGGCGGCGCAGATGAAAGCAGCGAAATCATACTTGGATGCTCCAAGCGCACAAGTAATGCAGCCGTCAGGGCAGAATTGGAGATCCAATCCCTACGGTCGGGAAGAGACGCAAGGAAGCTGACATGGCAGTATCGCATGTGCGGGATGGGAGAGGAGAGGTTGCCGAGAGTTGTATGGGAGGCGAAGTGGGCAAACGAAAAGAGGGGTAGACAACCCATGGAATGGGTCAAGGTTGTAGAGGACGTATGGAAGGGGCTCGACATCGACGAAGATGAAACGCTGGAAACGGAGGGTCTACAGGGGTTCAAGGAGAAGATATCTGTTGCTTGTGCCGAGAGAGAAGAACAGAATCTAAGGAAACAAACCAAGGATAAGGAGGGTCTAGAAGTGTGCGGAATGTTGAAGGAAGGAATAGGGTTCAAGGACTACCTACATGGACCAATGGATGCAGGAACAAAGCTTAAGGTCAAATTCAGGACCGGGGACATAGGCCTTCGAGAACGTCGACGAAGACATAGGACGGTAGACGAGGAAGACGACGAGTTCAAATGTGA
>CACKRE030005205.1:44504-68765 GCA_902602495.3 Ectocarpus sp. CCAP 1310/34
CCCCTCTGTTGTGCACCCCTCCTTTCGTTCGGTTTCCTGATGTCGTTTGTCCGCTCAAGCCCCGATGAAGTCCTTCCTCATGACTGCGGGCCGGTCGACGCGTTGGGTTTTCCGAAGCGATGCGCAAGCCTTTGTGCCGAGGCGCTCGTGACGACGGAGACATCGCCACCACCGCCTCTGTCGTCGTCGCCGGAGAGAGAGAAAGACCAGCTGACTGGCGAGGGAGGCGAAGGACAAACGCCTAAGGCCGGAAGGTCAAATAGGCGCCCCCTCCGCGCGCTGGATGTCGGATGTGCCGTGGGAGGGATCACGTTCGAGCTGACACGGGCATTTGACGAGGTAGGGGACGGGCGGTGAGCGGGTTAGAGTAGAGTAGGTTCGACAAGGCTAGTGGCAAAGCGTCTGCAACGGATTTCGTTGCCGTGACTGGACTGCCATTGTGCTGAAAAAAACATGGAATATGGAATGGATGTCACATGTGTTGCATGATACTCTGTATTTTCAACCGGAGCGTCGTTGTGCTGCTGCCGCTGCCGCTGCTGGTTCTGTTTCTTTGTGTGCCCATGCGCATTAACTAATGCTTGTCCAGGAGCCCAAGCGGGAATATTTCTTTTCCCCCCAACTTCCGTTCGTGGAGGTGGTGTGCGTGACTCTCCACGTGCCCGCCTCGTGAGCTGCTCCTTTCCTTCGGGAGGCACGACTGGACACGATGAAAAACCTATCCATTACCACCATCTTCGCCTTGTTGATTCAGGCATTCATTCGTGCGATCACTTGTTGTTCCCAACAAAACCCGTTGTACGATCACCCCGTGGGATTATAGTTTGACGCCCCCTCTGTCCCTGCCCTAATTATTTACCGACGTCCCAGGTCGTGGGCGTGGATTTTTCGGCTAGTTTCGTAGAGGCCGCCGAACGGATGAGAGTGGAGGGAAGGTAAACAGTAACCATAGTATACGGAGCATTCTGTTTCGCCCAAATGGTAGATGTTTCGAGCATTTACTCGCTATATACTCGTAGACTCCGGTGCTCTAAGGGTATCCTGGAAACCGCTAGTCGCAAACGTTGTGAGTTTGAATCTTCACGAGGTGAAAAATCTGCAAAACTTGCGGGTGAAAGCGAAAAATAGCTGAAACGCTCTCGTGAGTACCAAACTTCGACGTTAGCACCGTTGACGAGGGAAAGGGACGGTTGGACCCTTCTCGCGGTAAAAATAGAAATCAGCACGCACCCCAGGAGAAAGGTGGGGCACGAAAATTAAAAAAGAAGAAAAAAGCCCTGGTGTTTAGCCCCTCGTATGTGCCCTGGACAGTTGTAGTTGTACGAACAACACACACTGAAAAGTTTAGTACTCTACATACACTGAAGAGTGTAGTACACGTCTCACCATGAAAAATGGAGGGACTGTCGCCATAATAAACAGGACGATAAAAACAACAACTCTCCTGTTATTGGCAGTATTGTGCGGGCAACTGGCATTATCGCCAAGTTCTCCCCCCCGCCCCCTGCCCACGCCGTGCGCATCAACAACCAACGAATGATCCCCCTTCATCCCCCTTCAGAACACAGTACGAGTACTTGGACCAAGGGTCGGCGGTCTTTCGGAGGGAGGCATTTCTGCCGGAGGGAACGGTTCCTTCGCGAGCCAGCTTTTCCCAGGGAGATGCTTGTTCGCTGGACGTGAAAGCACTGGGGTCTTTCGACGCCGTGCTCGCTAGTAACCTGCTCTGCCGGTACGTCATCCATGGATTTATTTCCATGTAAATTCCTGGCCGCTTTTCGTTGCTGGAGGTTGTGTTTTTTTTCGGGGGCAGAAGTGCCATGGGTTGAATAGGTATCCCGGCTACCCAAACGTTTCACGTTCGGCAGACATGGCTATACTTGGCAAGGGGGGCATACAGTAGACTTCGTGCGTTGTTCTCATTACAGGAAGCACAGATACGCGTCCCTTTGATTTGTACGTCATTCCTCCCGATGCTGCCGTACCTAATCCTCATGTTGGGTGCACTGATACAATGCCTCAGGTTGCCGAAGCCTCGATCATTTCTGGGAGACCTTCCGGCCCTGGTCAAGCCAGGGGGGGTGGCAGTTTTGATATCACCTTACTCGTGGCTCAAGGAGTACACGCCCACGTCGGTAAGATGAGACAAACGCCGGTGATACTCGCGGCCGACCGTTTTTTGCCCCCAATGAACGCGTTGTTTGTCCCAAACCCGCAGAACGTAGATGTGGGGTAGATGGAACTTTACTGTTGTGAGCAAATCACCCGGGGCGGGGTGGTGGTGGGGGCGCACTCATTCGCAGTGTCCGTCCGTTTGGCTTGTCTCCACCTACCTGCCGGAGCCGAATCGACTAGATAGAACTTGAGTCGGCGTGGCCCCTTCTCGCTGTGCACAGGGGGGCAGGCTTGGTGGTTCCCAAGCAATTGTCATGCAGCCAAGAGTGGTGATTTGTTCACAGGTTCACAGGCCAAAAAAGTGTTTATCACGATGTTTGTCGAGGGCCACGTATGTATCTAGCGCAATGACGATTCTGGCATGACTGTGTCCAGGAGTGGTTGGGGGGATTTCGAGAAGGAGGGGACGCGGGCAAGCAGGAAGGGGAGTACGTCGACAGCTTCGACCGGGTGAGCTATCGAGTCTAACAAAATCAATTGATACACGAGTTCACTGTGTGGGTGCTAATGGTGGTCTTGTCGGAGCAGGCCTGCCAAGGTCGGTACCTTTTTGTTCATAGGTCCTGGTGTGTCTATCTTACCCTTGTCTTGCAGTCAAAGGCTCCACGACGTCAACGCAGCAGCCTATCACGGTCTTGCATCGAACACTCAAGCTGCTCGATTCAGATCCGTGACAACACCAAGCAAACCACCATAGGTTTCTGAAGCGACTCTCCCGTCTCTCCTCCCCCCTCCTCCTCTTTCCCTACCCTCCCAGATTCGGTCGATAATGGAAGCCGACGATGCCTTCGGGCTTGAACGGCGCTGTTCGATGCCCTTCCTTATCCGCGAACACGCGCGAAAATTTCAATGGGGTTGTTCGGATGGGACGGTATGGCGTCGGAAGTTGTAGATGGAACGTTCGGTGGTAACGTGTTGGGCGCTTGGCGTGATGCCGCGGTGCGAAATACCAACTACGACACTGTATTCTCAGGAACAAGCCGCTGTGCGGGGAGTTCGATCCACGCGAGAAGCGCCCTTTCCTTTTCGGAAAGTCCCACACGACCGGTAGAGGGAAAAGCACCGGTAGAGGGAAAAGCTGTCTCTAACTTCATCGTCGGGCGAAGTAGCTGGGACAGGCGTTCTTCACCTCATGCTTCATCGTTCACCTTGTTTCAAGCATCTCAACGAGAGCTGGGTAACGAGATTTTGCACTCTGTTGCTTTCGTGGATGAGTCGGCACCGGGATATCTTGGCACAGACAGAATCGGTATGCGCAAGCACGCCCCGTACACAGGCACGATGTAAGGTGTATTCCCTCGGCTTAAAATAAAACAATGTTTCCATTTAGGCGGCTACCACCGTGTCCGTTCCCCTGCTTTCCCGCTGCAGCTGTGCCCGTACCCCGTGAAAAAAGATAAATCCGAATCGCCTTGCATTATATCTTACTGCACACATATGATTAAAAACAATACCGCCACGCGTTGTGACTTCTTAAATACGGTAAAAGAACTGACTGATTATACGGACAAAATGCTGACGAAGGCAAGTCTGCTGCAATGAATTCACACATATATCACAATTTAATTCGATCCACACAGACTTTCGTAATATTCTGAGGAATCCCTTTCGGTAGCCTGCGAACAAAAGACGTCATTAGCAGGTGAGTGATCAAGCCTCGATGAAGTCTTCCAAATCAACGAAAGCGTCGTCCCGGTTACCCCCTTCCTCACCCCCCTCCTCCAACCAACCATCGATCACCACGTTGCGGCTCCTAACCCGTGTGCCCCTAGATCTCCTCCTCTTTCCCGATGCTCCGGTGAACCGGTCTTTAGCACTGTTGCTCCGGCCCCCTGCCTCCTCCTCGTCTCCCTCGTCGTGTTCCGCCCCCGGCCCTAACCCCTGCTGTCGTTCTCCGCGCGCCTGGCCGCTTTTGCCACCATGCTTCGGACGTGCAGCCCTCCTCTTTTCCTTCGCAGCAGAATCGCGCCGCCACGCCGCAACGGTGTCGGCACCGGCCAGCAGTAGCCGCAGGGCGCTCTCCAGGGTCTCGTCGCAACTGATGGTCGTGCTTCCTCCCGGCTCAAGCTTCTTCGCATTCGCCGTGTCGCCGCCGCCATCGTCCTTGTCACAACCACCACGTGCGCGTTTTCTTGTTGGGCCCCCGACGCCGCCACTTCGGGTCTCAGCTTTAACCGCACTATTCTTCGCACCATCTTGAAAGTGCTCTAGGAATTGGCGAGTCTTGTGCGCCGCCGTTCCCATCTCTAGCTCACAGCGTTCCATCTTGAAGAGCATTGTTGAGGCCTGCATCGGCATGGACCAAGGGATACGCCAAGCTAGCGTTAAGCTGTTGTGCTGTGCACGAGAGCAGGACGGGAAGCAATTCGTCGCTGCGAGTGCGTCGTAACGGCTCCAAAGCACCTTCGTTTTTCACTCACTGGGAGGAGCGTGCGTTTGGATTTCATTCAACGCGGAGGGCATATGATTTTACGTCAACCCAGCTAACCATATCCCGTCCCGTCCCCCTCTCCCCCCCCCGCGAGGCAGAGGGAGTGAAACTCACGTTGTTCGGGAATATGCAATACAAACAAGAGAGAGCGGCAGACCGCTTTGAACTGACATGTGGTTAGGTGGGCATGTTGCACGATCGCCAAAAAATAGATCTCCACATGCGACCATGATGGCCACGCGTCAGAAGGGAGAGAGCATGACACAGGCCATATAATATGTTAAACTTGGCGGAAACCCCAACGCATTCGAATGTTACTGTGCTTCTCGTAGGATAGAAACCTGCCTTTGTCCGAATAACTTGATGCGTGATCAATAGCTGAGGCGCCCCTCCCCCCCCCTTGCCACGATCGTTCATAAAGAAACCTCACCCTCTTCCGGCAAGGGTCATTGCCCCCCCTTCGACTCTTCAATCGTAGGGCCTCAGCCCATGTCCTCGCCGCCGACATCAACCGCAAGCAATCCCCCGACGCGAGCACCACCGCCGGCAAGACGGACGCGAGCACAGCATCAAGCGCCCCCTCCGGTGCCTTCGTCGTCCCGTTTTCCTGCCCGAACCTGGACAATTCTGAGTGAGCGGCGGGCGCAGCGTCCGACCCAGCTCTCCCGTTCCTCTGTGACGCCCCCTTGCCCTGACTACCTGAGCTAGAGGACACCGATCTAGACTGCGGAGGACGCCTACCCGACCCGGAATCCCCGTCCTTGGCCGCCCTCGAACCACCGCTGCGCTCGGTAAAGTTGGTTCCGCCACATTTGGCGGGCGTTCTGCAGGGCGCACCCCCCGCTTGATCGCCTGGTTTCCCGTTTTCTACTGTTGCCGGGTGTTGCTGGCGGCGTCGCTTGGGCAGCGGCGAGGAAGGGGGCGGTAGAAGCGGTGGCGGTGCTGGTGGTGCCGCACGTACGGCCACAACGGCTGCAGTAGCCATGGAAGAAGGTTTCGCCAGAGTCGCCGAAGCGGACGCAAGTGCGCCCTTGCCCACCAGGAACATTCGCTCGAGCACACGCATCAGCAAGAGCTTGACGGTATCCGGGAACACACCGAGAGCGGCGAGGGGCGGGACATAGCCGGCGACATCGCCGCTTGTCTCACGGTCGCTCTTCTTGCCCTCGCGAGTTCCCTCGGCAGGAGCTGGCACCGACGCTGAGGGCGAGCCAGGAGGACCGTTGCTGTCGGCTCCCTTCCCTCTCTGTTTTGCTGCCTGCCGCTTTGTCGTACACGCGGCCATCCTCACCCTCGTCGAAGTTGATCCCGGCGTGAAGAACTCTCGCAGGCAGAAGGCAACCGTCGCCAAAACGTCGGCCAAATTGCCGGTCCTGCTAGCCCCGCCGCCGCCACCAACATCTACCCCACCGACCGAGGACAGCGCAGTCTCGCATTCCACCAACGCCGTGCGCATTGCGGCGAAGCACTCCCGAGAGGAGGCGAACTTAACCTTTTCCGGGCACAAACTGTACCGGCTTTGCCGCCCATCGCGGGCGCGCAAGTAGCTAGGCCCTTCCCCCTTGCCAGAAGCATGCTCCGCGTCCGGCAGGTCCTTATCCCGGCCCCCGTCACCGTCTCCGACGCCTTCTTCCTCGCTTGATTCGCTCCCGTCCTCCTCGGACAGGAGTATCGCTGTTCGACCGCGCTTGTTTCCGTGGCGTGCGCGGATCCAGCGCACGCAGTGAACCAACAAGCGAGTGCTCCGCTCCAACGGAGGCGGAGACACTGCAGCCGCTCGGAACTCTTCCACCCTGTTCGCCCCGTTGCAGCCTGCCCCGCCACCGCCTTGGCCGCCATCGGGATTGTTCGCCACACGTGAGATCTCCCGATCCCGCGCCCGCAGCTGTGCTAGCAAAGCCGCGGCGGTTCTCCTGGGCGCCTGGGGGTGATGACTGATGCCGATGCCGTCCAATCGGACGGCGCCGCGGATCAACCTGTTGAAGAGCTTGGACTGGCTGACGGTGTGGCATGTGACGATGGAAAGTAAGACGCCTCCCGCATCTTCCTTGATCCCGTCACCGGTGTTCATGTCGTCATCGGCCTGGCCCCAACATGCACCAGCAGGGCCCTGCTCCGAACTCCTGTCAGCGGCGCTTGTCTCGGAAGGACCGGCGGCGGCGTTCGGTTTGGGTGTTCGAGCGCAAGACCGGTGCTCCAATGCAGCATTACCCAGTAGCTCTATAAGATCCAGGTAGGCGTGTGAGAGCTTCACGGACAGCCCGGTTTCCAAGCCTTCTCGCATCTCCGCTGCTGCGAGTCGGCACAAGCCCCCGAGCCCATCCCATTTGTCCCCTCCCTCACCACCCTCGCGCACTCCTTCAGCCCCTACCAGCCCTCTTCGTCCTCCCACTCCCATATTATTGGCCCGGCCCAACTTCCCTCCAAACTCTTCCTCCGTTGCCGCCTCATCGCTACCGCTTCGACCGCCAGCCAGTGTCGTGCTCTTTCGAAGGGTAGCCCTCACGACCCTCCCGTTAGAACTCGCCGCACCTCGTGCAGGACCAGAGCCTGACTCCGGTGGCTCCTCTCTCCTGGAAAACGCGCGTGGCCGGTCGGGCGCACATTTAGTAGCAGCACTTGAAGCCGCTAAAGTGCCGGGGGGTGGTGATCGCCATCCTTCCACGTTCTCTGCGAGCTGGCGAGGGCATGCCGAGGCAAGCGCAGCTCGCATCGTCCAGCCCCGTTGGGCTAGGCTGGCGTTCGGGCCTACAAGTAGGATGGACAACACCAAATGCTCGGATCGTAGCAACTCGGCCTGCAGGGCGAAGAAGAGGTCTTCCGCCTCCGCCTTTACGCCTCCGGCGACAGCATGCTCACCGCAGCCGCCGTCACCGCAGCCGCGACGGTGGCTCCTACCCTCGAGCCTTCGGGAAGTTCGGCGGGGGGGTGCGGCGCTCGGGAGGCCCCAGGGCAAAGCCGTTTTCCACCTCATACTCATCTTCGTCAGGAAACCCGTTATCATTTTGCCCGGCGGGGGGCGGCGTGATGCTTGATGCATGATGGGCGAGTCGGTTTCATGCGTGCCTCTTGCGGTGCCGTGTCCTACCGATGGAGTTGTCGCGCCGGCCGAACGCTCGTCGGAGGAAACGGTCGTCTTGGAGGCCTCAGCCGACGGGTCTACAACACTGAGAGCTGCCGACGGCTTGCCCACCACTGCTCGAAGCTGGAACACGGTTAGAGCTATTGCCTCAGCAGATGGGTCATTGTTCTGTTGCGCCGAACCTCCAACTGAGACTCCCCCGGCCCCATCTCGACTGCAATTCCCCCTAGTCGATTTCAACGCCCGCGATAACGTCTGCACCGAGTGAACAAGCCCGAGCCACACGCCAATGCCACCATCCCATCCTTCCGCCACGAGCGCCGCCGGGCTCTTGCCCTTCTCTTTCTCGGCCCAGCCCAAAAACTCCCTGACGAGGACAAGGGCGGACGTCGCAGACAGCAGAGAGTTCTGTCCCATTGCGTCTTCCCCTCCTCCCCCTCCCCTCCGCCTGCTGGTAGCACCACCTCTTTCCCCCATCGCGCCGCCGCCGTCGCTATCGTCACCTACTTCCACCCCCACCGCCGTCGCGTTCGGCTCGGAGCCTCGCGATAAACCTAGGGTCTCAGCCGGGAGGGAGGTAATTATCTCCGAAAGGCCCTCAGGGGCCCGTGCCTGCGGCTGCTTCGATAGTCCCCCCAACGGCGCTGCGATGCCGTCTGCCACACGCGTGGCCGCTGCAAGCAGAGTAAAAACATCTGCGATAGCCCACAGGACCAGAGGTGCTTCGGGCTTCCCTGATGTCGGACCGACGTCACTGCCGTCGCCAACGTGGTGGCCGTCGTCAGGTTCGACTCTGGACACTTCGCAGCGGGAAGCTGTTCGCGAGAAATGAATCGCCCGTGGACACGAGATTCCTAGATGGTTGGCACATGCGCAGGGGGAAGGGCGATGGCGGGCGGCAGCAGCGACACTTAAAAAAACACAACAACATTTTAGAAGCGCATGGTAGGTGCATGGTTTCAGCTCGAGGAGCACATCACTACTAGCACCACGACAAATAAGGAGCGAGGTTCGGCTGCATGTACGTGTTCCACAATTTGTCAACAGCGAGGTAAACGACCACGCCTACCGATCAGTCCTTAGGCACGTGTGTTCGTTGGCGCAAAAGCGCAACCCTTACTGTGTACACAGTCTGTATTCGGTTGTCCCCTTGCGGTAACAAAGCAGAGACGCGGCGACACTCACCAGTGAGTAGGCAGTCCGCCAGTGCTTCCGCAAGAGTCACCACAACGCCTAGAGTTGTCAGGGGGGTCACCACACCCGGGTGGCACGCGGGAGGAGCGGGAGCTGGTGGCTGTATGACGTCGTCGTCGGCTTCTTGTTGGTCGGGCGTTTGTTGGTTGGACGTGGTCACCATTCGGAGCGTCTAGGCGCGAGAAGGACGCCGGGCATGGGGATGTGACTCACAGGTCAGAGGGAGCCTTATATGGTAGACAAGAACAAAACGTAAACATTTTTCTTTAGTGCGTAGGTCGCACAGCGACACCAACCGAGCCAGGCATGTCTGTCTAAGAACCTCCCCTACAACCTCACGGCAAAGAGCGCCACCAAACACGCGCACTACGATTCCCCGAACCGTTCAGGCTCACCCCTCGAACTCGCTCACCTCCATAGTCCCCCCTCCCTGCAAGAATTCCACCACAGCCACCAACGCCTCCCCCTCTCGAGTGTCGACGCTGACCCGCCCAACGGAAGGCCTGCCTCCTCGCTCTCGCCACCCTCCTTCGCTCCTTCTTCCATTCCCTGACCCCAACACAGCTCTTGCTATTGCCTCCGCCTCTGCCCTCTTCTCCGGGACAGACACGATCGTCCCGTGAGCGCCGTCGTCCGGCACGTCTGTCCCCGTCGGCCCGCCAGCTGGAACTAGCGCCCAGCAGCACTTGAGTAATTGGCCGATAGCGTCTCGCGGGACCACCCCTCGCCCGCGACCGTTTCGCACGATACTAGGCCCCTTGCCTCTGTTACTCTTGCCCCCGAAGCTGTGGCCTCCGCCGGATGCTCCGCGTTCTTCCAGCAGTCGCAGGGGGACCAGCTGAAAGCGCCCGCCCCGCCGCCGGCGCGCTTTGTGCTTGCCTTTTCCCCGGCTAAGAATGTCAGTGTCGTAGCCGCCCGAAGGAGCACGCCCGCCTGAGTTGTCGCCCCCACCGTCGGCGTTCGAGTCGGCACTCAGCACTTCGTCCTTGTGGGCGAAGAATCGAAAAAGACGCATCGACAGAAACGCCCGGAGACCGTTCAGGGCAGTCCGGTCGATGGCTGGTGGCAGGTCCAGACGAATTGTCGCACGCGCGTGAGACTGTTGCGGCATCTGACAATGCCTCCCTGAAAGTAGCTGCCCCCTGTTGTATTGTGTCCCTTGCGTGATCGCGCCCGAACCTGACGTTGCGAGCTTTGTGGCGAGAAGATGGAGGGCGTCCGCCCGAGCGACCTGTGGACCGATTATGGGGAAGTCGGTATGTGTGCAGAGCTTGTTCAGAGCAAAGCAAGTTGTGACATTGTGTTTTTGTCACCGCTGGTAGGTTCGTCTATCCAAACGCGCAGTCCGTTCAATTTCCGCACATCAGAGCACCACATACTTCTCGACAGTTCTTGCTGCTCCTACATGATCTCAAAATGCTAGCACGGGTTTGTGCGACGAACGTGACCCAAATAACTGTCACTGCAGTGGGCTGACTCAACACTCCTCTGTATGTTCACCTCTGGTCTCATCTGCACCTTACGAGAGCAACCTCAACCCTCTTCTCACAGTTTGCAAGCCGCCCTCGAAGGCCCTGCGAAACATCCCCACCAGATCTTCTTGCATGCCTTCCTGGTCCAGACATCCGCCATTCCGGTCGGTGTGCCCCCGGCGGGCATTCCAGGCAAGAATGCAGGTCACGGCGTGAAGCGTTAGCAGACGTCCCTGAGAGGCGGGGGGGGGGCGCGGGAGGGTAGGAGGCGGTTACAATATGCACACCATAGACGGCCCGCGACTCTTCTTGCTCTGACGCTTTGGCCCGATAACAATCGTAGACGTGAGCGGCTCAGTTCAGCGGTGCCTGAGTATGCAACCTTGCCACAGGAATCGATGCACATATCTATCCGACAAGTCCTTCGCCGAACTTAGAAGTACATACTGATATGTCCTACGTGTCCTATGTGGTCGGCTCAAGGGTATCCCGTATGACACTCGTGTGCCACTTTCCCTGTCGGGCTGGGAGTCGACGATCACCTTGCTTTCCCTCTGCACGGAGCACTTCCGGCATAGGCTCATCAGTGCCGAGGCTTGAGTGGGGCACACGTCCGCGAGCGGGAGCATCGACTCCAAAACCCTTCGCGCCCTCCCTCGCGGCAGCAGGGTCAGTTGCCCAAGCGCGTCCGACACGCATTGAGAGTGCGGCACCAGCCTTCGACACTGGATGTAACGACACCCAACAATGACGCATGGAGAAGGAACAGGGTAGCCCGCAGAAAAAGAGGAGTCGAGGGCAGCAGGGGCGGTAGGGTGCTGGTCAGGAATTGAGTACGCTTGGCTTTAACGTCGCTCATCATCACTCAGCTGTCGAGAGTCACATCGTCGCATGGAAGGTATCCTAAACACATGCAACAGTGCGCGGTATAGTTACTTGTGTGATTCGTAACCGGGAATATCTGGACGCGAATAGTCCGCCCGTCATGCAAAGACAAGAAGTCGATTCCGAAGCAGCAAATTGATGCTGATCAACCGCTCGGTCAACCAACTGCTCACGTCCCGCCCCGTCTCCTGCGCCATCAACGCTTCCCATGCCCTCATGTAGTTCCACGCGCTCGCCGCCCCACCCTGGCTCTGGTCGTAAATCCCGCTCAACAGAGCCCTGAGAAGCCTTGGTCTGGCCTCCGCTACGGCGTCGAACACTGCCGAGATTGTCTCAGAGGCAATATCTTGGATGTTGAGCTCCGCCCCAACGCCTTCTGTATGGAAGGCGACGCTGCCATCGCCCCCGCAACCTCCATTTCCTTCCTCTAACCATCGCAGAGCCAGCTCCAGCAACTGTGACGCGCGTTCGGACACTACTCCGCTGCTCTCGCCCCCGTTTCTGAACGCGCCGCCGGAAGAACCACTGCCGGCCCCTCGCCCACGGTGCTCGCCGCCACCACTGCTGCTGCTGCCACCTCCCTTACAGCCGGGCTCTGAGCACAACACCGCGCGCAGAAGAGCCCGGGTAGTTTCAAGGGCGCCCTCGCGCCCTCGATACTCGTTCATTCGATTGTTCCCACTGCTTGTGCTGATCCCAGCAGCACGTCCATCAAATCCGCTTCGGGCAGCGTGAAGAAGAAGGCTGCGGACCCCCTCTTCGGCGCGGCGGCCCCTATCGACGCCGACCGGCAACAGAGGCAGGGAACACGCGCGAAGCGGACTCGCCTCCCTAAGCAGAAGAATCAAAAGCGCAAGGTCGTGGCTGATCGATGTCTGTGTGCCTCTTGCGAGCCCTGTGACAGTTGGCGCAGACGACGACCCGTTCCCACTGCGCAGCCTTTCCGCTTGGGAAGACCCCAATCCAGCACCGGTCATGACTCCGCCGTCAGCCTCGCCGGTGTTCCGAGTACTACTGCTCGTATCCTGGATCGCATCGAGCAGGCTCTCCGCCACCCCAGGCATCTGGTGCAGCGTTTGCTCTAGCACTAACTCGACAGTTGAGACCCACTCTGGCGGTACCGCCGCGTACAGCTGTCGCAAGCACGATATCCAGCCCCCGCTCCTGCTGGAAACCCTTGTCTGCTCGCCTCTCCGTGCCTTCCGTACCCCGTCTACGCCATCTCTTATCTCTGCCAGCTCGCTGTGTCTATTTTTTGGCAACAACCTTTCCTGAGGCTGGTGGGAGGTCGCTGCCCCAGGTGCGACATCGCACCCCGATGCTTCCTCACGAAGGGGGGGAGAGGAGTGTCGAGCGTCGTGCTCGTAGTTCCGGCGATCATCGGTATCACAGAGAACGCACACCTGACAACATCGCCCATAGGGGGGAGGGAAGGAGGTGAGGGGGCGATTCAAACCCCGTCGAAAAGGAGCGATCCGGGGCAAAACTGGGAGAGAAAGACGCGTGCACAACGAGCAACACACGCAAGTCGATCTTCCTGATCTTGAAGGCTTCCGATACAAAACCTCGACCATCAAACGCCCACAAGCACGAAGCACGTCGTTTATCGTCTTTCTGTGACTACTAACTCTAAAATATCCCTCTGGCAAGACAGAGAGTTTTGTATTCGTGGGATAAACAACAATATGGCAGAAGAACAATGCGGTCGGAACTTGCCTGCCGAATGACGCCAGTGAAATCAGCCCCGTCCAAGCCTCCCATCCACACTAACTCCATCAGTCTGGAGCGCACCCTCGTCCATACGCTCTCCTTTCCTGGTACTGCCCCACCCCCGCTTTCTTGCGCTTGGTGCCTAGCCTCACAGCCTCGGCGCTCAAGCAATTCCACGAGGCCGAATATTTCCTCGAACATGACCAAGAGTGGCAATGCCAGCCTCAAGGGCCACGGTCGGTCTAGGAGAGCGTCAGTGACATCCCACAAGATTGCCTCTCCTCGTTGCGGTAGCGCTCCCTGGCTCCAGCCACCGCCACTGGCGCCGCGACCGTTACTGATCACTTTACCACTACGAGGACGTCCTCGAACCCCCGTCGAGAGCCGGTCGTCAACATGGTCCCCAACGCTACTGCGACGACGTTCGTCTTCATTGGTCCCGACCGATTTCCCTTTTCCTTTTCGCGTTTTCCGGGCAGCAGCAGCGGCAGCACCACCACGCTTCCCACCACCTCTTTCAACTGTGGACTGATCCTCGCCGTCGTCTCCATGGTCACTATCAGATTCGCTACTATCGTTGTCTTCGTCGTTGTCGTCGTCGTCGTCATCCTCCTCCTCCTCCTCCTCCTCCTCCTCCTCCTCCTCCTCTGCCGCGGCGACTGCGCAACAAGCTCCTAGGACTGCCGGGAAGGCCTGAAGCATCAGAACGCGCCGGTTATTGGCGTCCTCCGCACCTCTTCGGCCGCCGGCGTACACTCCAGGTGCCGGGCGTCCGCTTGCGGTAGCCGAGTGGATGTCCATCGAAAAGGAGAGACAAACGCCAGCTAACTCTCGTAGTTGTGCCAGGGGCATGCGTCGGTGAACGGGGTTGGTGCCCCCTCGATCACCGTTCGCTACTCCGGTCATGTTGGCGCAGGCGGACAAACACATGCGCACTTCGGAGATGCACAGAGAAGCAGCTCGTCCTTGAAGATCTCCTCTCCCTATTGCCTGCCGGGGGAGGGGAGGGCAGGTGGATAAATGTGGCAGTGCAGTGAGGCGATGACTAGGGCAGCGAGCAGTGAATCATCGACCATGTCTTGCGTACACAGCTTGCGTGTGGCATCACCGCGTGGCCTTTGTACAGTTTCAAACATTTGCACTCTCAGAACGGACACAACAACACGATGGCAAGTCTTTAGGGTGCCCCCTCCCAAGATACACTTGGCAGATGCTGTAACGCAAATATCACAACTTCGTAGCATACACACCTGCATCACAGCATGCAGAGCACCAACACGTGTTGTATTCCCCTCCACCAACACCTTGAGGAACTCGCTCGGGGGCACACGGTACGCCATACTGCCACCGCTGGCAACATTAAGGGGGTCAGGGCACCGGGAGGATGACGGTGGCGCCACCGGAAGCTTTCCAGAGAGCATGTCCTCAAAGCACTCGAGCATTGACAGCGTCTGTGCCATGTATCATCGCGAGGCCGAGCCAAGAGGGGGTGGGGACATTGAGGGCGGCGGGAAGATCGATACGACCTCGTGCGAAAATATGGTACCAGTCGCACGGGTCGTTGCTTTTGTTTAGGGGTTGGCGTATTGGCCCAAACTCCACTTCCCGTGTTCCAGGCATGCTCAGGTAGCAGATGGACAACTACACATATTGTATTGTAGACAACGCCAAGAGGATAGTGATAGCAGTATGAATAATTACCACGCACTTCGGGAAAGGGAGGTTGCGTGTAAGTCATGAGCAAAATAAAATAGAGCCAGCCTCGAGCGTGTGACCGTCCTGTCTGCGTCCCTCGTCGATGCTGTTGCTCAAAAGAAAGGAAGCAGGCTGGCTGAACCCGTTCTGGGAGGGAGAAATAAGAGCGAAAATTCGCGACTCTAGGCAGATGTACGGCTTGCCCTTGCCCAATTCACTCTCGAAAGCTCTCTCTCTACTTTGTTCGTGCTCCACACTTTGCTTTGGACTCAACAAGCGCGGGATAGAGGACCAGATCTTCAAGGATCTACAGCAAGCTACAGCAGCTCCGTCACTTGCTCGTCATTTTGAAAATCCGCCACACTCTTTACCTCGCTTTCTCGGATTTGGGACATATACAAGCGTGCTCCTCCAGGATCTTCACCATGCATCCCGTCGATAAGTCGATCGACCTTCAGCATTGTTGCATCCATGACGTCCATGGCGTGTGGTGCACGTGTGTCGCCGTGGTGTGGCGCGCCTGTGGAAATGGCGGGAAATGGCAGGCAGCTTTTTACTTTTGACATCGAACCAAGCAGGACGTCTCCGTGCTCACCAGTGCTGCTCGCTCTATTCTGGCCTCTGCAAATATCCCCCTTCAGTATAGAAGCAATCAATGTAGGTGCCTACACGCACATCATAGCAGTATCGCAGACATCACAGCACGCCGGCCGGTTGAGCCATGCCGACTTCGCGGTGTCCGTGTGCCAGGAAATCGAGGGTAGGTGCATCAGACGAAGAATTCCCGCCTTACTTGCGGAGCCCCCGCGGCGAGGTCACGACGAGGTCCGAGCAAGGCCGGGCTGTGTTGTTCTTCAAGCCCAGGCAGACACAAGTACCGCTGTACGTTGTCTTTTCGATGGCTGCACGACTGACAGCGCTTGTTACAGGAGGAGCCTCGGGTCTCGGACGTGCAACAGCTCTCAATCTCGCGGCTCGTGGCATGGGTGTCGTGGTGGCGGACATCACCAACGAAACAGATTTTGAACATAGCAACATCAGATACGCCCAAACAGATGTAAGTTCTCTTCAGCTTTCCTCTCAATCCAACATGTTCGATGTTCAATTGAACCCTTTTCGTTTGTGTCGTGGGGTACGTGTTGATCTGCTGTGTGGTGTGACAGATTGGATAGGAAAGCGTTACACTCTGGTTCTCTGGTGCTCTGGGATCATGCAACGAAACAAGCATGAAACTCGTCAGGTTGGTAACAGTCCCGCTCACCCGCCTTCAACGCGACCACGTTGAAACATTTGCTACTGGTCAGGCACTAAACGTAGTAGGCGAATCGGCCGCGAAAAAACCCTGGTATTTCATGCCAAGACGTTGTGTTAGCACCTTCAATGGCCACAACTCGACATTAGGCATGCTGCCCTCACACGCAGTCACTGCTGTGTCTGTTGAGGCCTCACGTACCAGATAGTGTAGGCAGACTCACAGGTCGTAAGGAGTATGTGCTCCCCACGTTGCCATATATCCATGAGCTGTAGAGGGATTACATTCACGGCCAGGAGCTACCGGTAGCTTGGCAACGCGCGCGGAGACCGGACTGCACATACAGCCGTCATCAGTCCTTCTGTGAAGAAATCCTCGTCGAGATTGCCCTCGCTGGTTGCCGGCGGTGTTACCTCAGCAGAAAACTCTGGTGTTCTTTTCTTCCCGTCCTGACCTCTGCCTCCATATCCCTACTCTTCGAAGGCAAAGCGACCGGTCTCGCGGCATAGAACTAAAGAAAGGAGAGACCCAGAAGCGAGAAATAGAAGGGGATGAAGAACCAGTGATTTTGAAGCTGGCTCTATTTTCATACTTAAATCTAACAGAAAGAAAGAAAACAACCTTCCCCCCGGAAGTATCTGTTGTATTCTACTGTAATCAGCAGCGGACACCATGAAGAGGTGTCGTGC
This sequence comes from Ectocarpus sp. CCAP 1310/34, assembly GCA_902602495.3. NCBI lineage: Eukaryota > Phaeophyceae > Ectocarpales > Ectocarpaceae > Ectocarpus > Ectocarpus sp. CCAP 1310/34. The sequence continues at coordinate 61,090 of CACKRE030005205.1, forward strand.
GTGCTGGCGCGTTCAGGTTTGCTATCGAAGGTCGCAGCAGCCTCTGAAAACAGTCCGAAATCTACGCCGGAACCAACCGGAATCCAACACTTGTCACAGCCGTGTTCACCGCCACGGACCGTAATCCGCTGAATGGAGGTTGGTCGGCAGTAGCTATTAATAATGGCATCAGCTACTTCTGTGAACCCGCAGTTCAGGAGATTGCGGTCCGTGGCGGCGAGCACAAGCTGTACAAAACCACCGGGTTCGGTCTAATTTGCGGAGATTTGCGGAGATTGTAGGCCATTACCACAGCAGTGTGACTCTCGATGTCACCACCACAGGAGCAAATTTTAGCGTGCCAATTCACACACCCCGCTGCAATAGAGTCGTCTAGTGATATTAGTACAGCAGTGCATCTGATACTTCGCAACACCGACCTTTTTTGAGCGCCTGCCGTTCTGGCTCTTTTGACTTGAATTTAGATTGGTGTGAGTTTATCTTCATCTCAATGGAGGCGTTTGGAGGTAACCCGTGAAATGCATGTTTTGAGACAGCCCCTTTCTGCCGCCCTGTGCGAGAATCAACTGCTGTGTCGGTTTTTCGCGATGCCTTCCGACTGGTCTTGTGTGTGTTTTGCATTTTCTTGTGTTTGTGTCAAAGTTGGTCAACATCAAATTCTTTGTCTGCCATCCCTCAACGAACAAGTCCACGGGAAATACTCCACAGGGACGGAGGGCCCATTGCCCCACGCGGAAGCTGAGCCACGAACACAAGTACGATCAAACATGTTTCGCCATCACAGCCAAATCACACTAACAAGCATTGTCGACATCCGCAGAACGTTTGAAGAAAGTTCTCTTTAGTCGGTCAATCTACCACAATGTCTACCCGCTCGAAAATGATTTGGCCACGTGCTGCTATCTAAGGGCATGTACGTTCCTTCACCTTGGGTCAAAACAATGTCGACTGGAGATTGTGAGTACACACACTGCCGCTGTGCTGGTTCCTGGTGGGGTGCGATTGATCAGGTCACCAGCGAGACAGATGTGACTCGAGCGCTGGACCTTGCGAGAGCCGAGTTCGGATCGACCCCCTTCGTCGCGGTCAACTGCGCCGGCATCGGCTACGCCAAACGCACCATCTCAAGGTGTGTTGTGCGACTTGGTTGTTCCATGTGGTATGCATGGCGCATCACTAAGAAGCAAGTAGCATGACTCGCTGTACTCTAGAAGTACTACGGGGGCACGAAAACTGTTCCTCACACGGGATCATGAAGTTTCCTGGTTGAATCGATTTCGCATGCTTCGGCAGGTTTCATGCCGCCTCAACCTGCACGCGACACGCACTGTCCCCGCAAAACGCAAGTGGCTGATCCACTGCCGGTGCCCTGTCTTGTACAACTCCCAGGTTGCTTGTGTGAGGACAAAAAAACAGTGATGGTCACCTTCCTGCATTTGAAGGTCGTGAACGAATGATATTAATTGAGCATTGAATAACACGAAATCGTTCGTCTCTTCCGATGTGTTAATGACACCGAATAAACAGCCAAGGCGAACCGCACGACTTGGCCGGCTTCTTGCGAGTGATGAACGTTAACGCAGTCGGGTCCTTCAACGTGCTGCGACTCGCGGCGATGCGGTGGGTTTGTGGGTGCTGATCATTGCCATGTTCTGCGGCAAACTGCGTTGTGCAGGCATCCTTGCCTTTTCCAAGGATCCCTTACTTCTGGCATTCAAAGGGATCGATATACCATGCGCCTCGAGAGCCCAGAGGGTGTGTGCCCTTCACGGTGCTGGGTGCGTCCCGTGGGTTTTTTGTTCTGGCCATGTCCTTACAACGTTTCAGCTGTCTGAAATATTTAGTAGATCTACGGCACCTCTCGTGTTTGGATCGTGCAGGATGATGGAGACTGCCGCCGACGAAGAAGGTCAAAGAGGCATAATCATCAACACCGCAAGCATCGCAGCTTACGAGGGACAGGTGAGAGTAAGCCCCATTTTGCCATGTTTTTCGTCTAGAGTGTGTGCTGGCCGAGCTGTTGTAGTGCAGAGTGCACTACGCTTTTGAAGCATCGTTTCATGTCGACATCCTCTCGTAAAGGTACTTTTAGCGCACCCCCGACAACGATGAATCTCATGTCTTGTGCAGGTGGGACAGGCAGCTTATGCCGCGTCAAAGGGTGCCATCGTTTCCATGACGCTCCCATGTGCTCGAGACCTTGCCGCCTCTGGGATTCGAGTGTGTGCCATCGCACCAGGTAAGGACCTTCCTTGGGTGTGACGCGCCCGCCCGCAGTGTAAACGTGTGCGTCGCTCGTGGTTCTCGACGAGGATGTCGAGTATCGGGCTAAGAGTTGTTACGAATACGTATGGGACACCGGAGTATCGATTGTTCACAGGTAGTTAACGTAGCCTTTGGCATATTGGTTCATCTGTACCTCTGTGGCCTCACTAATGTTGCAAGCAATGGCAGCACATTAGCTGACTTGTTCAGTGAACGAATGTTGGCTTGCTGTCAAACGCGTTAGAAACAGCAATGCTTGTTTTCCCGCACAGACAGGTGTGGTCGATGTTTTTTTAAGCGCCCCCCATCCCTCCCCTGCTGTTCATAGGGCTGTTCATGACACCTCTTCTCGAGGGGCTTCCGGACCTCGTACGGACCCAGCTTGCGTCTACCGTGCCCAATCCACCGCGGTTGGGCCGGGCAGAAGAATTCGCACATCTCGTGGGGAGCATTATCGACAACAAAATGCTGAACGGCGAGGTCATTAGACTGGACGGAGCGCTGCGGATGGGACCATGAGGCGTCGGCTGACCATTCCATGAAACACATCTCGTCACTTTACGAGCAAAGCATCAGGCTTCGTTTGCAAAGTCGGGGGTTGCGGTGTCCAAGGACATCACGGCAGACTCGGGGGGTGGTTGAGAAGCGCCCACGTGTAAATGATCGTCGGATGTTATACCCATTACTCGCTGTATTATTCGTTTCATTGCGCTTGATTTCGGTGTTCATGTACGCTCTCTCGTCTGTGAGGTCAGCGTGTAAGACTCGTGTTGTTTGTTTTTGCGTGGCCCCGTTCTGGCTTAGACAGCTGCGACTGAGAGGAGCCAAAAGGTGCGTCTCGAGCGTTTTGAAGAGCAGGGGGCCCGAGACGCACAACTATCGTGGCTTCTATCCATACGCGTGATGTTTTGAGAGCTTTTGGTTTTGGCTTGTTTGAAACCCAGGGGCCTTGTGATCATTGTTGAGCGTGGATACCTTCTTGTGCTTTCGTCCGTATCGGTATCCTGCGTCTGCCGCATCCGTCGTACGTTCCGCGAGAAACGACTAAATGGATCCTTGTTCTGTTCTCGGACGACGGCCGGCAGCAAATAGTGCAAACCGTGTGAAAGAACATACAGGAGTGGTGCATCGTCATGTTGATCGAGGTGGGTGTGCAGACTTCAAAGTAAGCAGGGACGGAATTCCTAGAAGACACGCTTGGTGCAGGTACAACGGGATGATGCCTTGGTTTTGCAGGTGCTTAGATGTTGCTGTGGTGTATCATGCGATCAAATGTATTTAGTAGAATCTACAAGAGGAATAGTGTGTGCTTTGTTCGAGTTTTCACTCAACCCCTGCAAGCGCAGCGGCTATCTTTTTGAGCCAAATAGTGTTGGCATTTCCGAGGGAGGCATCGTGCGTCAACCGCGCGAACCACCTGCATGCTTTTGTTCCGAGGGACGGGGGATTTCGTTGCGTTGGGAATATATCTTTCATTTTGCAGGCGTGTTGAAGAAACAAGAGAAAAGAAGACTGATGGACGAAGTTATTGAGTCAAAATCTGCACAGGTCGAACGACAAGCGCAAGAGCAGCAGATCGCAACACCGTTCTCTTTTTGCCGTGGCCACGGTTCTAAGATTAATTTAGGGGTGTGAAAACCAGCGTGAGTTATGAGCGGCATTGTTGTCTAGCTGGACACCCCTTGAAAGGCGAATAATTGTGTGAGGCAAATCTAAAACATAATAGGGGTCAACACTGCTGTTGCTCCGATCGTATGTATACCTACGGCGGGTGTTGTGGGGTGCGCACGTAGTAAGAGTTTGTTTTGTTTCACGAGCGCAATGCCGTACGTGTTGAGGGGTGTATAGAGGGTGAAAACCTTCCTCAGGATCATTGCTGTGGAACATGGCCTCTCACATGCGCCAGTGACTACTGTCGGCAAGGGATGACTGAAGAGAGGTGTGATGCTGGGGGTGTCGAAATCATACTGTCGGTTCACACACACACCTTCGTTTTGGCCTTTGGGCACATTGCGACCGTCGAATAGCTCTCCTCTGCCTCTAGGAGCTTCGATTTACACGGTAAACAACATGCGCTAATCAAGGGAAGCCGATTGTCACACCCGCAAATCCCTTCCTACAATACACTGAAGAGAACAAAAAAAAATGGCACATTCAACACATGCTGTTTCGGTTGATGGTCCCTCTGACGTCATAACACGTCATCTAAAAAGTCAAATGTGGGACTCTCAGCGACGATGACACGTACTCCCTTCGTATTTACAAGAAAGGCCACACTTCGCCTCGCATAAACCAGCCGACCCATGATCCTACGCGCGTTGTTCGAGCGAAAGGGGGTCGAGTTCCCAAAGGCTATGCGCTCATTCATAGCTTAATTTGTCTTGGAACACTTGGTGGCCACCAGATCACATCCACACCAACGCAGAGTTCACACAAAAAAAACGGTGCAAGAATCCAACAACCAGTATCATAGCATTTCCTTCGAGAAGCTGGCAAGCATTCGAAGGGGCAGTAGCAAAATCAGCATCACTGGCTGAACGGGCACCCATGCGTAGAAAGACACCGCAAGGTCGAATACAAGGTCCCACCCTTATTGCGCCCGGCAAACTGCAGACATCTAAAATAAACCGAGACCGACAAAAGTTGGTGCAGAATAAATACAAATCGATTCTCGACGCGCCTGCTCTCGCGCAATCTGGGACTTGCTGTGCAGAGTTTGCCTCGCAGTCATTGCTTTTCGAGCCCTTACGCACAACTCATCTCCGAACATATGACATGCACAACAACGTAGCATCTTTTTACCCACAAAGAAGGGATAACGCGCACGCTTCGAGGCCAAATCAGTAACGCTCGCAGTCAGCCGTCGAGTACTGCGTGCACTTCGAATCGCTGACGTCTGTCTCCACGTACTGTAGCATACACGCGTCCACCAGGTTGTGGATATTGCAGTAGTTGACCGAGTTGTCAAGGACAGCGTACCACGTTTGACTGCAAGGACACAAGAGGCAAGGGCGGGTTGGGGCGGGTTCGTTTCACAACATGGTTCATCACTGGAGGTAAGGAGGTGGGAGGTACTAGAGACGGAGGCATCCCAAAACTCGCAGTGTCGTCGACACGCGTGACTGTAACGCACCTGGTAGAGAAGGCCTTTGCCTCGCACGAGCCTCCCTGCAAAACAAGTAACGAGCCGAACGCGTGGGTTTGGGACGGGGTGGGATGTTGTTGCTCATTGGCAGTCCAGCATCATCGATAACGAGGTCGCGGTGTTCTGGTAGAAGAGATAACCTTGCGCTCACGAAACCTACTCAGTCTTCAAACGATGGCGAGAACTCAAATGTCATCATCGTGCGAGCAGGAACACGGATTTGTTTGCGCTCTTGCCCCTGCCAAGGCAAACAAGCGGTGACATTGCTCGTGTACACTTGCGGGGCGGCGAAACTCCTTTCCCGATTCACCACCAGCGAAGTTCATCGCAACACGACCATGATTACTCATTGCACACCCTGGAAATGACGCGGCATGTGTTTATCCTTCTTGACTGCCTCGGGGCAATAGGGCCCCCCAGAATCAAAACGTGCCAAGCGAAAATCCCACGTGGTCCACACCTTGTCAGTAAGGGTGAACGTCATATCGTCCTTGTAATGTTTCACGCTGGTCTCGTGGACAAGCTTGACATTTCCGTCAGCTACATCTTCCACCGTATAGCCGCACCTGGAACAGAACAGAACGAACGAAAGCGTGAGTTGGCACCGAAAATCGCTGGTGATCATCAGAAAACCGACCTTGTGACCTTTTGTACGGTCTTCTGCTCGTCGAGCTCCGACACGTAATCTAAGAACGGGAGCGAGGTGTGAGACAGTGAGGCTCACTTGTTACCCCCGCCGCAGTTCTCAAAGCCCATCATGTCCTTTGCAGACGAAACGATGGCCTCGGTCACCTCAGAGCAGCTGTTCTTGGGGAAGGCGATCGTCATCTGCATATACATCGCCGATGAACAAGGTAGAACCACCAATAAAAACGAGTGAAACGAGACGACGAGGGGTCCGCATGCACCAAGCAAATGCTTATCTCGTCATCCCTGAGCCCACAGTGCGCGCAAGAGAGGAGGCACGTTTACCTTGCAGCTGGCGTGAAGCGGACCCCCCAACCCCAACCCCGACGCTCCACCACGGAGCTCCAACGCAGACAAGAGCGCAGCACTTCCGCCCTCTTGGGCGACATCCTCGGCGACATCCTCGGCGACATCCTCGGCAGGGGAAACTTCCGTGTATGTGCAGCCCTCCTGAACCGTCTTGCGCGGGGAGTTCCACGGGGCGGTGAACCCGAGCTCTCTGCACTTGGCGACGAGGTCCGTGTCCTCTTGGGCCGTGTCGCGCACGAGCACGAACAGGAAGGCTCGGAACGGGTCGGAAACTATCGCCCAAGGATATGATCCGGTCTGCAAGCGGTGCGTGAGAAACCAAAGGGAAAAACGAAAATGGAAAGGCGGGTCATGGTGAGAGTCAGAGGCGGTGGTTAAGTCTCAAGTAGTCATGCGCGAAATCATGCCACTACCAACGTCGTTTAAGGTCAAAACAGCCACATCCAGAGCCCATCGGAGAGCACATGAACAACAACAATTAAGATGGAGCACGTACCCCTTGCTCGTCACCGACAGCCAAAACCCAGTAAGGTCCATCCACTGGGAGACCGTCCAAGTGCACGGTAAGTTGTCCCGGTTTGGAGCCATCCTTCGTGTATGCGTGGCCCGTCATCTCGACCAGTTCCCCGTCCGGGCTCTTCGTCCTGGAAATGAACGAAAACAGTGTCAATCCACAAGGCTTCTTACATCAGGGTTGTTCTGATGGCCTGTCTCGAGTTCCACATTTTTGTCCGTGTGTACGGTTCACACTTCGCGAGACGAACAACCGGTACGGGTTGACCTACTACCCCCACGGCATAACCATGGGGAGTTTGAACGTGACAAAAATCCGACAGATGCCTCCCCGCTAGTGCAAGATGCTAGATATGATGGCCAGGACCCGGCTTCTCGACTTAACCTCTAGTAAAGGAGAACTACAATGTGGAACATAGCATGGGATAAAATCCTTCAAATCGAGATTGGACGGAAAGGAGGAGTTTTGGAGGGGTGTCTTTACCAGCCGCGGGAGGTGAAGACACTGTCTTATCCCACACTATATGGGAAAAATACAACGTCACGAAGATACTGATGTATTATGAGGAACGGATCTGGGAATGTCGTAAACAATTTCCAGAAGCGTGCACAAACAAAAGGACAGATATCAGAGAAAGCAATTTCACCATGGTTGCAAGCGACTACAAAAGGTCACGTTCTTGATCGATTGTAACAAGCCTTTGTGAAGCCTTCCCCACGTCACGTACGTCTTCAGAATGGTGGTGGTGGGGGGGGG